>JBDFRD010176190.1:0-12066 GCA_039654405.1 Bullina lineata | reverse complement strand
GGGAAAGGGGAAAAAAAAAAAAACCAACCCCCCCCCCCCCCCCCCCCCCTTTTTTTTTTCTCCTTCCTTTCCCCCCCTCCCCCCTCTCTCTCTCTAATGAAAGCCCAGCTGACACGGAACGAAATGCAAAACATGAAACATTTCTATCCGTGTCAACACAATTTATAGGTAACAAAGAACATCAGTCTCGTATTGGAAGTTACGACACGCTAAATCAGCGACACGAAATACGTGATGAGGAAAGTGGACGTGTTGTTTTTTCCGTGTCACTGTCACGTTTCGGAGTTTGAAGTTTAAGCCGTGAAACTTAGATCCATCTCTGTCGAAGTAATGCATTATTGATTCTGCGAATTGAACCCTCAGAGTTTTCTACTAAAATTTCAATAATTCACATATTAAATTATTAATTGAAATTCTCTCCTTGTGTTCCTGAACAGAAAATGTTGCTGTTGTTATTGTCCAGAAATCTGGACAAGTGAACTGCATCTTATTCTTAATCTTAATTTGGTGTTGCTGTTTTCTTTTTAAGGCTTTTTACATTCAAACAAAATGGACAAACCCATTTTGACATGTCACCCTCTAATAGAAATCCTGTAGCAGTACTTGTAATAATAGTAAAACAAACGCCCTTGAAAAGCTATACATTTGTTACATAATATCACAAAATGTAAATCAAAATGTTTATGGTACTTTGTCGTCTTCTTTTCCTTCGCCTTCTCACTTCTCTGCAGCCAATGTGTCAATCCGATGAACCCATGACGGTTGGGGAACGTGACACCATGTCAAAGCCTTCGTGACTCAGTGACGCGTAACGTTTCGTATTTCTTCCTATCAGCTGAGCCTACAATACTTAAACATTACACGCGTTTTTTGTTGTTGCAAATTTAAATATATTATTCATGCATACTTTTGAGTATTTTGACTTTCAGCCCCAGAGCACAAGGTGCGAATCAAGACTGCGACCGTATTACATAGAAAAGATACATGTACATTTTCGTATTGCCACCCATGTATAAATTGGGCACTGGCATATTCTGCTATTAGGCTAAGGTAGGTAAATGTCCTGTTTAGAATTTTTTAGATCATCTGAATGGAGATAATAAATTCCACTTCACGCTGATGAAACCGGGACAGGCTCCAGTTGTTTTATTTTTATTTTGGGGAAACATGAACAATCTTTTCAAGAACACCGTGATCAATATAAAAATGAAAAATAAGCTCGTAAAAGAACGACCATCAATAATGGAGAAACGCAGGCAGATTGAAAGAACACCTTTATTCCTTTTTTTGCATACATCTTTAACATAAACGTACATTTTAAGAAATGGCCGATGTATCATCAAAAATAGGAATATATAATTATATATATATATATATGAATACTTGTGTATAGCATCCCTCTAACCTTTCTCAATGCAGCAATTATTGGAAGAGTAATGCTGAGTGTGACACACAAATGTGCTTCAAATGAAGAAAAACGAAACTGCGAAAATGATCACAACTCAACATCTTTCAGCACCCAAGGTAAAGATTCTTTGCTGAATAATTTTTCAACGGACATAGGATTCTGTTACAGAGATTAATTAAATGCGGTGTTCGCCGCCATAAATTGTGTTGGCTGGGAAAATAAATTGACACACTGAATGGCACAATATAACGAAAAAAGCGAAACCAAACAAACCAACACAAATGAAACAAGCCACTGGCACCGGATAACTTAGCGACCTGGTTAATATTGACTACTGTTATTCTCCAATAACTTTGATTATCGAGATGCAGTTTAGTTACACAAAAAGCTAATAATGTGTATACACACTAAGTACAGGTATGATACAAGTTCTGATATAAATGAAGGGAGAATTCCCCACTTAAAATAAAAATAATTGGGAGAAGTGTCACAAGGATTTTGAGCAAATTATGTAAATGTTATACACCTTAAATATTGCTTACAAGTAAATAAAGTTACCAATCTTAGAATGCTGAAAGTGAAATAGAGCATTTTAAAACAAAAGAACAACCAATGTTATTCAATCAATGATGCCATGGGGGAAAAAAATGTCAACTGATGCAGATTTTGTCCATTTAAGTTGCTGTAAATTTGTTCCACATGCTAGATTCTATTACATGAATCTACCCCACTGTCAATCTTGGTCAAAGCAAGACACCATATGGGAACTCGATGAAACACCTCCATTGTTAAATGGCAAAAAGTAACAGAAATCTGGACAAGTGAACTGCATCTTAATTTGGAGTTGTTGTTTTTTAAGGCTTTTATATTCAAAAATCCATGGACAAACCCATTTTGATATGTCACCCTCTAATAAAAAGAAATCCTGCAGCAGTAGTTGTAGTAATAGTAGTAAAACAAACTTGCCCTTAAAAAGCTATAAATTTGTTATATAATATCACAAAATGTAAATCATAATGCGTATGGAGTCGCATATAACCCAACAGACATACCAAATATATGGACCAACAAAATATCATTAGCAGAATAAAATGTATACACGTATTATATGGCAAAAAATTGAAACTGGAATAAAGACTGAAGTAATTGAGATCTAAATACAGATTTTTTTTCAAACATTAAACTAATGGGA
Source organism: Bullina lineata (assembly GCA_039654405.1). Taxonomy (NCBI): domain Eukaryota; kingdom Metazoa; phylum Mollusca; class Gastropoda; family Bullinidae; genus Bullina; species Bullina lineata. The sequence goes on along the minus strand of JBDFRD010176190.1, from coordinate 9,466 downwards.
AAATTCTATGAGCAACAATCACTTCTAGTTGTGTATGACCCTGTGTTCAGCACATGATAAAACAAATTACCAAATCAAAAAATAAATGATGAATCTTCCTCCCTGTCTCATTTTTGTCAACTAAAAACTTTACAGAGAGCAATAATAATCAGCACTCTTTAACTACTCTATGGAGATTATATTCATATGGAGTAAACCTGAATCATTCTTCTGTCCTAAAAGGGCCCTCTGATACTACTACACACCACTAAATGTAATCCTTGCTTTTGAAACACTATGAAATTTGGAAAACTTATTTATTTCCAAAAGGAAAATAGTTACCATAGTTCATTCAATTATTTCTTTTATCAGACACAGGAAAAAGTCTACAAAGATGCAACTGTCTTTCACTGTAAGATCTAAAATTGTAACATACAAACATTTTAATCAAAATACTGCAATAAAAAAATAAAGCCCATTTTTGAAATGTATATTTCTTTCATGCTATTAGAAAGATTTTGACAGTACTTCTAAAGTATATAATAATTAAATTTTGTATTAAATATGTGTGTCTGTAACAGGGCGACAGTGAATTTCTGATAATTCAAGTCATGGCTGAATGCTTGAAAATTTAGGGTTTTTAATAGAATTAAATGACAGCTGTTTTTGTTTTTTCAATTTTAAGAATTTTGACTGAATTAACAGTTTTGAAGTGAATGGACATGTTTTCGGGTAACTTTTCTCTCACAAATAAACACTAATTGTCAGATGCAAATGCAGAAACATTGCAACAAGAGGCAAGAGGCATTTGGCAATAATTTGTCAGTGGATTATAATACAAAACGCTGCTTCAAAACATATTAGCCCAAAACCAATCCTTTACAATATTAACATCCTGCTGAACAGGTATTCGATTTTGCTCTTTAAAAAAAAAAAAAGAGAGAGCATAGCCAACAAAGACTTTTTAAAAATAAAAAACCTGTGTTTTTAAGTTATTTATGCCTTATACATCTGAAACCAACTTAAATTTCTAGAGGCATACCCTAGGAAAGGAAAAAAAAATCCGTATAACAGGGGCCTATAGGGATGGACTAAGTTTATCAAACCATAATTCTCAACCACACCACAAAAACATGTCTCTTACCAGATGTTGACTATAATTTTGCTGCAAGGTTGGTATTTGTACAAGAAATAAGAAAAAAAATCAGTGCACAAGGGACTGCCCTTGGATTACTATAAAAGACATGATAAAATATTTTTTGCAAACTGCCAGAGCAGACTTAATAAGTTGATATGCCTCTGAAAATTCAATGAATCAAAATATTCTGCTGTTTGATGAAGTTTCATACTCAATGCTCAAAAAAAAATTGAATGCAATATTTTAAGAAGAAAAAATTAGCCTAATCCAAATATGGTTACAGCTTCTTTTTCTGATGAGGATTCTCTTTAAAAAAAAAGTGTGAATAAGAACTATGCTAATGTTCCTTCACAGGGTAATACAAAAATATTTAAGGCAAACATCACTTTCCATCAATAAAAAGTACATGTCCTTGTTTTATTAGTTTACTAAAACAACAATGAACACAAAAAAAAATCCACAAATATGAACAAAGAGACGAGCAATGCAAAAAATGACTGTAAATTATGTGAAGTATGACGACATACTTTTGAAAAGCAAAAACTAGATTAATATTCCAATAATTCCGATGTCTAGGAGTATGGTTGCATAAATGACAGTCCCCGCACAGGAATGAAGTATTCAAGAATTTCAAACCATTCTCTGTGACAACAGGATTCGTTTTAAAACATTTTTAAAGACACAATTATTTACTCCTGACTGGATATGTGGATCAACTTTGATCAACACTGGTTCCCCACAGCCACAGTTGACAGTTTGAAACAAAGAAAAATCAGACTTTGATCAAATGTGGGGTGAGTGCATCTGTACAAGTTTTCATTATGGCTGGTCAAATTCTGTCAACAATGCAATACTATTGCTGTGAAGATGAATGAGCTCTTCTCGGGTATGAAAGTTTCCCTGGTTTGTTTGCCATTTCACCAGAAACTAATATCTTGAAAATGCACCCTTTTCGTTTCTTTCAAGAAATAAGATACTTTAAAATTGAACTAGCCAGCTCCTGGCATTTTGGGATATATTCTGCATTTAAACTACAGATTCTACCGATTTCACAAATGGTATGGTATCGGTAAGTGTACTACTGCCGTAAGTGTTTAAAAAAGAAATTGGTGTGACTGCAATACATGTGAGAGCTCTCACCGATCCTGTAGTTTGGAGGCACAAAAAGTAATTGGTGTCTTGTCAGTGATTAGTGAAGAGAACTCCATTTGGATCCTGTAACTTTAAAAGGAATGTTCAATAGAGTCGCTTCCCTTTCTGTAAGCACTAAAGAGAAACCAAGTGATACAGGTCCATATATCCCAATAGATAAATACCAGTTCCTATTGAGACTACATTCTATTCACAACAAAAATAATTTCTTTTCATAAAATAATTCCAAATGCAAGTCAGCATGTTGAAAAATCCCGCAAAGGAGTTAGATTTTTTTTTGTTTTGTGAAGGAAAAAAATCTAAACTTGCTGTGTCTATCTCCATTCAAAATAGCAATGGAAAGCTCATCAAATTAAGTATTCTTTACACTGCTGTACAGATAACTCTGTGTGTCATTTGAAGCCTAGTATAAGAAGTATACAGTAAAACGTCATTACCATGTCAAAAAATGGGAAAATTGCTACTTTCATACACTTAACACTTAATAAAATGTTAGTAAAAGTAAAATACAAAGTACCTTCAGAGCAAAGAGCTCAATAGGAATATTTTGTTTTAAATCAACAACAAAAAAGGACATACTCATAGAAAAACAACACAGAAAAAAATTATAATTCTCACTCCCCACAGGTGTTCTTCCAATCACATCATCATAAAACATAAATTTAAAATATTGTGCCAAACAGTGTGTCTGCCTCATCTGTATATCATTAAACCATGTCCTGCATAATAAACTGCATGAGATCTGGTTTGAGGGAGAATGCTTGGTAAATCTATGAGTGGAGTAACAAAAAAGAGGGTTTAGTCCACGCACAGATCTGCCTCAAAAGATAAATTGAAAGAACTCCCAACCCCACCCCAGTAACAGTAAAATCTTTGAAAATCAAAAACAAAACAAAAACGCATATACAACCTCAAGAGAACATTCTTGTAAAGATTAAACACAATTTTTTTTTTCAAAGTTTCATTAGAATCTGATATAAACAAAGGAATGAAAACCAACGACAAATGGGTAGACCCAAATGAGAAACTCAACTTGATATATTCACAAGTCAAAGCATCTAATATTAAGAACTAGAAGAGAAAAATATTAACTAAAAGAACAATAAAAGAAATTATAATAATGAAATGTTACGGAAAATACAAAAGTAGAATCTCAAATTGTAAACACGTGAAAGCAGCCGAAACAGCTAATGGAATTACTCAAATATATATAAAATGGTATCTGTGTAAGATCACTGTTAAAGTAATCAACCAACATTTTGACTGAGAAGACTGGATGGACTTATGAAGAATTTGGGGATATTAAATATTTTTTGGGAGTTTTCATCACGTAATGTCTGGTAAAAGTTTGGAAGCAAAGACAGCATCACGAATGTGTGTATACATACATAGTTAAGGCAAAAGAATGCAATGATACTTCATTTTAACCACTAACAGGAGTTTATCTAATGTACTAAGAAATTTCATGCATAGATATAGTGCTTAAAAATGAATATGGTCCATCGCCGCATTGCATCGCGTCAGCAAAAACTCCTCAGATCATGGAAAAAGGGTAATTCCACCCCAATCCACCTGTTTTTTCTTTATGACTTTTCAAATATTGATCCACTGCTTTTGTCCTTCCCCACCCACAGCTGAGCGTCGTCTAAAAAAAAGGTTACGCTTTGTTACCAGTTGGAAGATAGACAGGAAAAGCCTGAATTATTAAGGGGAGAGGGGGGAGATTAATTTGATGTAATTCCAGCTTATTCTTACATCTCAAAACCCCTTTCTTTCCACAAAGTCCATACTATAGTCGCATGGTTGTTCATTGAATAAATGAATAAATAGATTGCATAAATAGATTGTAAAAAGAAAATTTGCGAAAGTTCTAAGAACTATATAACTGATAAATGAATAATCCTGATACTTCAGCACAAAACAATGTAGAATACAATTTCTATCTAATGTAAACATCATAGAAAGGATTATTTGATCCTGGAACTTGAATCCTAATTTGTGGAGAAAACCTGTGTACAAATTTCCAGCAATTAATATGCAAAGAAGATACCATTTCACAACATTCCTGCTCAGCTGTTCATCGAATTGACTTCTTTGCATAACGAATATCAAATCATTTTTTATTTTCCCGCAAGAGTAAATCCTAACCTTACTGGTTTGACTAAACTGACTCGCATTGGCCTTTATAGAAGCAATCAGGTACACACTTTATTTTTATGCCTTATTATTCTAACTAAAACATACTACAGAAAACATTTCATTTTTTAGGAGAAAAGTTATTGCAGAGGGGTGGTGAGGGTGTAATTATTCCTTTGTAGTTCCACTCTCAATACTTATCTATATAACATGTATATGACATGTAATCATTAAATGGGTTTCCATTTAGTTTAATAAAGTATACAAAACAAGCATGTTGCTGCTTTAAACCAACTGGCTCAACACTGAACACAGTCTAAGACCCATGTAAATATGGACTTATTCCTTAGTTAAATTTAATTTTCTCTTATATATTATAAAATAAACTGATTAAAAACACTCATTATAATTCCCTTAACTGTCAAGACTATTTTCTCAGCAATGAAGGGAGCAACCCACAAACCACTTGTGAAAGAACTGCCATAGATCAGTGCACAGATTCTTCTTGCTTTAATTTGCTATTTTAATTTTTCAGATACCAAATGTGCAATGATCAAGAATTTTGATAATATATCATTTGGTATTTGAGCTTTTGAAAAAGGGATGTCTGTCGTCAAAAGTATAGAATACTAGGGTACAATTCAATCATAGTCAGTGTACATAAATTGCATTGGACCTCTAAGCATTCACAAAAGAAGATCTGAAGTTAATGTCAAGAGACTAGTTTCTCAGTTTATTCAGCCCACCGAAAAAAGTCACACTGTCTGGTAAAGAGGAAGTCAAATTTACCAATTAACTTTATGTACATAAAACTATTTTGAAAATTAAACTGCCCCACCAAAATGAATAATCTGATTTGATTATCCATAATGAGTTGCAAATCATAAAGATTGTTTTAAAAAAAAAGTTTTAAGTATATAACACAAAGTAGTCTTATCCATGCCTTAACCAAAACATTAACGTCATATTACAAGCACAGATTTCAAAACCCAACCTCTTTTTTTTTGGCGGGGTGATGGTGGTGTGTGTCATTATTCTATTTTAAAATGAAGTCTGTATATTATTAATAATAGTAATTTTCACACATTAACTTCAATTAACTGTTTAATCAAATACATTTTACTTCATGGTTATTACTGGTCCTGGCCTCTTCTAAAGAACAATTTAAGAAATTTATAAGAAACAAGGTATTCCAAGTAAAACAATTATATCAGACACAAAGTGTGAAAAGACTTTCTAATCAGCAATCAGCATTGACATAGTAATAGATTTGTTCTAGACAAACATGAGACAAACATGGTTGTGAAATGATGGGACATTGGGAATCTCTTGAAGCCATAAAATGTAAATCGTTCAATATGAAAGAAAAGAAATCAAAACAAAGAAAAATAGCAACATACAGCACCATATGTATACTTGTCAATTATTTAAATGTAAAACCATTTGGATAACTTCCCTGGCTCATAAATAAAAGTGACGTATTTTGTTGAAATTAGAATAGGGAAAAAAATGAAAATAATAAAGTGAGAAATTATATCCCACAAAATTCTATTGTATATTTTCTTTTAAAAGGGGATAGGGCGGCCAATGTTGCAATAAATATGAAAAGTTTTCGAAAATTTTGTCATTTACACCACAGACTAGACAAGACAACTACTGCCCTCTATGGTGTCAACCCACAGTTTACACACTGGAATAAATGCTGATTATTTACCATAAATTATTCCCATGAACCAAAATAATGTTGCTGTAAATTTTTTGTGGACTGACTTGGTCTTCAAACGCATACTAAAATGAGCAAAGAGGAAAAAATGATCCATTTTCCCTCACCTACACATAATACAATTATATATATATATATAAATGAAAAAAGAAAAAGAAAGACAAGAAAATAATTAGTTTATACTTAAAAAAAACCCCAACACATGAGTACGTAAAATACACAATATAGCCAATAATAAAGATGGAATTGAGAATATGAACACGCATAATCACATAACACTGTTAACAAGTATGTGATGAAAAACTCGTTGTGATTTCTTTAGGGAAAGGGCCTAAAAAGATGGGAGGGGAAGAAGAAAGGAGAAAAAGATTGTCTGAATGGCAAGGCAAACAAACAATGGGAGACCAAGTGTATGTGGTGATGAGAAAATGCGCTCAAAAGGAAGCTACATTTTCCTTACTTAAAAAAAAAAGAGATAGGGGTGGGGCAACATTTTTCAATATTAAACAGTCAATTTACTGGGTAAATATAATCTGGAATACTTTCACCATGAAAGAAAACTATTGATAAACATGAAACATGACAAATGTTTTCTTAACTTTCCTGATCAAATTGTAAATGTGACATCTTCAAGGGAAAAAGAAAATAAAGGGGAGGGAAAATCATTTTAAATACAAAAAAGTGAAATGTAATAAGTGCTTTTTGATTAGTTTTGAATACAAAAACAAGAAAACAATGCACTGTATAAGTATGGTGGGTGCTCAAACGCCAGATTCTTGTACAAAGTACGTTGCATGAGCAGGAGGGGGAAGGGGCAACTTGGAAATATTATGCATCCCAAATAAATATGCAGTGTAAAGGATGTACATCCGAGACCAAATGAGTAAAAATGACATTTTCACCTTTTAGATTATGTGAACAAATCACAATTGAGATGCATAATACTTCAAATTAATAACAATAAGTTAAAAGCAGAGTAGTTGCTTTAAAATACATTAAAGGTTAATACAAAATGATCGCTTCAAAATAAGAATAAGACGGAGGAAAATTCAATGATTATAATAGTAATAATAATTTTAAAAAATGTTATCTTAAATATATAAATATCCATTTGTAAAGCTTTTAACATTGAACACGAAAACAAAAAAGTAAAAATCTTTTTAAGGCACGGCTAAAAAAAAAAAAAGAAAAAAAAAAAGAAAAGAAAAATGGGGTAGGAGAGAATTTACTCTAAATAAAATGAAATAAATTCGAGGGGGGGAGGGGGAACTGCAAACAAAAGGTCATGCCCATGTATGAGTATATGTGACTAGATTAGATACATATGCAGTTTGTATACAATGTATACAGAAATGGGACAGACCATACCATTAAACTGATACCCTTCCCCTACAACTGTAAAATGTAAAATATATAAAAGAAAACTAGGCAGAAAAAGTATATCTTCATTTCCATCCTATAGACGTGCAAACATCCTATTATTGTGTATGCATTAGTGTGATGAAGTATCATTCATGTCATTACATATACCATTATCTATCAAACATTGGTGAATCAAAGAAATAAACGTCTGTAAACATGTAGCGATTCATGTACTTTTTGCTGCAAAAAATATTAAAGAAATTTAAACAACCCAGACAGCTTCATTATCTCAATTCTTTTTTTTTTTTTTTTTTTTTTTTACTCTGCATAAGAAAAAAAAAATCAACAACATACTTTTAATTAGTGTCAGGAGCCCTTAAAGAGGAAAGGTGCCTCTAAAAAGGTCTGTACTGTAGAACAAATAAAATAATTGGGAAAAACTATATAAATATATAAAGTATTGGCACATATTGTAAGAAAACCTTGCAGAGCTACACCAGAAGGTAAATGAGAAGTGTGTAAAGTGTGCACCACATATATATATAACTTTTTCTCAACTTTTGTTTTGACCTACGTTATGGACATATACGAACAAATAAGCCTTAAAAAATCAACTCAAATAGCATGTAATGTGTGTTAATAAGTTCAAATGTCTTGGGTAAATAAGATCATTTGAGCCATTTTTTCCCCTCCTGTAGAATAGACAAAAATAAAGGTTGCAGTATGTTTCCTTTGTAGGGCAACTTCTTATACTTTGTCTGGGCACATGTTGCAGGGAAAAAAAGGGGTAATGTTACTCCTTAACAAAACTACTTAAAGTGAAATACAGAGACCAGAGGATGAGGGAGAAATAGAAAGAATATTGCCTGAGGGAGTAAATACAAAGTCTTTGATCTTTACATGGAATGTATTTCCCCTAATAATGATATCTTTGGTGTAAAAATTTCGAAGAAAAGGTGTGTATCTCATGCAAACCAATATGCATAGCTTTCATTTGTAAAAACAATGAAAGAAATATCACTTATTCAATAAGCACTGATGTAGTTCAAAATAACACTTTTTGCTTTTGCTAATTTTTTTTTCTCAAATCAAAAATGAAAAACCATCCGCCTTGAAAAGATAATACTGTGTGACAAATGGTGACAGCCCATAAACAGCCACGGAATAGATGGGAGGAGGGGGATAGGGCCAGACAAATTACTAACAAAAAAAAAAAAAAAACTTATTAAGTGTAGATTTTTTTTTTTTGAGCACTTCCCAACAAGGGAGAAAGTAAATTTTTTTTTTTCTGAAATTAATTACAGATATTTAAACATTACTTACAGACACAACAATATTATGACATACTTCAGCCTTGTTTAGTAATAAAGTTTGTACATAAAATAACAAAAGTAATAAAAACAATGGAAGAAAAGAAAGAATGTGTGTACAGTGAGACATTTTACTTTCGTAAGAAAAAAACAAAACAATTTTAGCCACGCATTTACTGCTGCATGATTTAAAAAGCAAACGGAACATACGAAAAATAGTATTGATGAAAAATCTGGTCTAATGATTATATTCATTGAATGTAAGGGGAAAACATTATAAAAACATAAGACAGGGAACTGCATAACATTTTACATGATCTTGTATGTCAAAAATAAACACAAATGATATGCAATTTCTTTATGCCAGTGCTGACTTCAGTCTTAACAAAAAATATTACAAAGAAAAAAAAATTACATTCGATTCTAAATGGAAAATAAAAAAAATATTACTGAGTTGCAATGTACAGAAATAAATGCTCCGTACTGACTTTGCTTATCTTCTCAATGATAATGACAATTAAAATGGACTAAATAAAAATGCAATGACAAGAATAGAAAGATAGTGAAATGGCAGAGACAGAAGAAAGAGAAGGAAGGAGAGGGAGAGAGAGAGAGAGAGAGAGAGAGAGAGAGAGAGAGAGAGAGAGAGAGAGAGAGAGAGAGAGA
>JBDFRD010176080.1:0-12068 GCA_039654405.1 Bullina lineata | reverse complement strand
CCCCTCGCTGCTGGACCGCCGGAGCCATAAAACTATGCAATTGCCCTTGGCTGCGGGCGGTTTGGTACCGAAGCACGTGACTAATCACGATTGTCGAGACCGGGTGGTGTAAAACCAGAGCATCGTGGGCATCGAAACCGAGCCTTTGCTTTTTACCGACAATAAAACAGGTCCATCCATGGTCCCGTCGCCGCTCGCTTGGTTTGCGTCCGAAGGTTGCCGAAGAAACAATCACTGACTTCTTTTGGTTATAGTCCGTTTTCCGGTCCCGGATGCTAGCAGTTCTGATATCGCGGACGGAGAACCAACCAATCAGCTTAATAAAATACTCCTGTCTATTAAAGACTATGGCAGTCTCTTTCCTTTTCAGTTGCCCTCTGCCTTCCTTCCTATATTGAACAACATGGGTCTGTGACTCTCTCTCACACACACTCTCACACACAACCCTTTTTCCCAACATGCTCTCTCTCTCTCTCTACTCACTCTGTCTCTCCTTCTCCACAGTCTGTCACTATCTGTCTCAGGGCGCCGTGAACGTAGTCACTGCGATTCACAAATGTTGCCTGTTCATTAAAAACAAACTACTTTTTACACATCATTTTAGACTCAAAATACTTTAGTTTCAACCTGCCGGCTGCTAGGAATGCACGTTCAATCATGACTAGCCATGGAGGTCACCATCGATCTAGCTAACGCACATTTCAAGTTACTTCTATTGTGGGCCTTTTGTTAGATGTGCCACCATTATTAAAGCAATCAGGTCGAAATCTCATTTCCATGAATTCCATAATGGACAGATATGCATTGTAGAACATGATGTTTTGAAGTGAATAAGAGTTATTGTTTTTTCTCTAAAAAACAGTTGTCTTTCTGAGTTTGGTGACATTTTCATAATAGCGTGTGTCGAAATACAGTCTTTGGAACATTTTGACAAAGCACCATTTGTCACATTGAATTCAGGATCAGATAGGAGGACAAAAAGTTTTAATGACAAAGAAGATACACCATGCACAGCTGAGCTGGGGCTTATCCAGAACTGAAGGATTTGGGTCCTGCAGTGAGCAATACATTTTTAAAGGAAAGTCTTACTTTAAGAGACTTGTATACATAATCTGTCATTTATTATGAATATATAAAAACTTATGAGTTTGGTTCCAGACTTAATTAAACTCTTTTTTTTCCAGTCCTTTTTTGTTTACAACTGTAGAGTCGTGTCTCTGAGTTGTGAAAATACACTCAGAAGCAAAGAATGTCTGGCATTGCTTTAGGAAGACTGGGAGAAGAAAGAAAGGCATGGAGAAAGGATCATCCTTTTGTAAGTCGAAACAGATTATTTGTTATAAATGGAAGTCGGTGCTCATGAGACTATGTCCTACCTGTTTTGTATCTGGTGTTTTAAAGTCTGCATTTCAGAAGAATTTTCATTTTTGTCAGTGTATTAGAGGTTAGTTTAGGATTTTCATTCTTTGTAAACACAAAAGCAATGATATTCCTTGAAAAGGAATTCTCTCTCAAAATATGATATTTGCTTCAATAATGTTAAACAATTACTGGGTAAATAAGTATGATCAAGCTTAAATTACTTACTTACTTTATCTGTCCCCAACTCTACCTTTCGGTGTATGGGGAAGGGTTAAATTATTAATTATGTCATGGAAAATTTTTTTTCTTGATGTATTTCTTGTTGCTTTTTCCCCAGGGTTTTGTAGCAAAACCAACAAAGAACCCAGACGGCACACTTAATTTGTTGAATTGGGAGTGTAAAATACCTGGGAAAAAAACGGTCAGTACTGCTTCTGATATAAATTGTTACATAATAACTTGTTATAATGAAGTGAACAACGTTCAAGTGCAGATAATGCTAATATAATGGCATTCAGCTTTTTCTTTTTATTAGAAGCAGTCTGCTTAGTAGTACAAATGAGCAGGCCAAAATGAAATATATATATCTTATCTCACTGAGGCCTACACCCCCCCCCCGCCGTCATCTACACCAGTAGACTATAGATTTGGGGTTTAATTTTTTTTTAATCGTATAAAATTCGCATTTCATGTTGGTTAAATGAATTTCGGCATATGTATAGTATAAGTCTACCCCCTTTACGATACTTTGAAAAAGGTTGTAATCAACGTTAGGCCTCAGCACAGCCTTGGGCTGACTAAATAATTATATTCAGTATCAGGCTTCAGTGAGTTAGTACTAGTTATATGTAATTGCCATTTGGCATCGAACAACACTCAGAAATCATTGTCAGTCTTGAAATTTCGTAACTTTTATGTGAATTAGAATTAAAAGGTTGTATTCATGCTCAAAACTTATCAAGCATAAATATATAATATGTGTGTTTGTGGCTCATTCTTTGCTAAAACATAACAGAATGATTGAATTTATGACTTCTTTTCACTTTTGCCCACAACACTATTGTTGCCTGCCTTCAATATTCTAATTGCCACAAACTTTAAGATGTTTCCATGGGAAAAGCAGGAAATGTAGAAAAACAATAGAAGAGGCTGTAAGGCCTACAAGTTAATGGTTTTCTGAATATGAGGGAGTATTGCAAAGTATCACCAGTATGAGTTTGTATCAAGTAGTTCAGATTGCATTTAGTTTGAAATTATAACTCTTTCATAGGACAAATGCTTGCTCATTTTCAGTTTATATGAAAATATCAAATATAAATTTGTTCTTTCTTTGTTTCATTTGTCCCCAGACACCATGGGAAGGAGGCCTATACATGCTCAGAATGTTATTCAAGGATGACTATCCCAGCACTCCTCCTAAATGTTAGTATGCATGAATGTCATTAAAATAAATTAAACTACCTCGCTATTGTACCTTGATGGATCATAATCAATCTAGGAGAAGGGATCTGTTGTCTGAATAGCTCTCATTAAGTTCTTTTTGATTGACTTTACTATCCACCTAGAAGCAATCCTGATCAAAACATTTAAAAAAGTGAGTAAACTAAATATTAAATTTTTTTTTTTTTAATATAAAAATATGCATTTAATGAGAAAGTCAAGTAAACTTCTTTTAAGTCCAAACAGCTTGAGTTTTTTTTTAACCATGACTTTGGTAGCACGCGATCTATTGTGTGACCAGGCCACTGCATTGATAGTGTGCAGAGATTTACTTTCTTAGCAATTCAAGCATACGATTTTCGTCTTGGTGATGAGTACAAAAATTTTTCTCTCCAAGACAAGTTCAAGCCCGTTACTGCCAGGATTTTAAAACCCCTTCTTTTACCGCTTATGCTGAGGCTAACTTTCCCATTCATATGGTAATCAAGGCCAAGTGACCTAGTCTTTGTACCAAATGTTTATGCTCCCACCAGCTGCCTTTCTATATGTTCGCACACATGACTGTAGAAGGTGTAAATGTGAATAGATTTTTCTCAAATTTGAACGTGTGTTTTTTTTTCCTAACTTTTTGGTAAGTTTCACTAGCTAATGCTCTATAGCGAAAAAAAAGGTATCAATTATTGGAAAGGTTGGAGGATTTGATTGCAGACTGGTAATGGTGTCACCATTCATTAAGCTCCTTCTTTTCGTCTTTGCTTCCATCTTCAGTTTACAGACCAAAGTTATGGTGTCAGTAACAGTCTTCAAAGTTCCTATAAATATAAAAAGGTCACTGCAAATAGTTGTTTTGTAAGTCAGGGAAACCAATAATTTATTCATGAATACTGTCATCTATAGTTATATTGAAAAACGTATCAAGAAAAGTGACTAAAGATGGGTTGATCATGTGGGGATGGAAATGACGCATGACGTTTTTGGTCCCAATAGCAGATTTCAAAGCATCACTCATTAATAGTAGTAACCGAAAATGGCCCATTCATGCATCGGGTAAGGAAGGGTTCAATTGTTTGTTTAAATTAATTCAATTTCGTAACAGGATGTAGATCTAGAACTTAAGGATTTTGTTTTATAAATTTATCTATTTTGTTCTTTCTCAGGCAAATTTGAACCACCACTGTTTCACCCAAATGTGTACCCTTCTGGTACAGTGTGCTTATCATTGCTTGATGAAGAGAAGGATTGGCGGCCTGCCGTCACAATTAAACAGGTACCTTTTTATACTTTTCAAGTTAATTTTCAATTGTACAATTCTTATTTTATTTAAGTAGAGGGCATGCATGAAAGTTCAAAGTTGAATAAGTTTTGGTTGCTCAATGAAATTTGAATTCAGTTTACAATTTAAAGCTTTGTTATTCCCCTGTATTGGGAAATTACAATTTTATCTCTGTTCGAAAAAAAAAAAATTGCTTAATTTAAAATAATAATTGTAATGTGTGAAAATGTATTCCTTTTTTAGATTCTTTTGGGCATTCAGGAGCTTCTCAACGAACCAAATATAAAAGATCCAGCCCAAGCAGAAGCGTACACAATCTACTGGTGAGTTCATTGTCACATTTATTGAAACACCCATGTTCAGAAAAGTACAAAAAGAGAAAAAATGGAAAAAGGAAGCGATATATTTTTAATGAATATTTGCCAAACTTAGTTATTCTTTGTAAGCCAAAGCTTGTGCGACAGTAACATCAGCACTGGTACTGCATGGAGGGAGGAAAGTCTGTAAACCCATCTTTCCAAAATGGCATCAGACAATTTCAAATGCAATCAGTGACAGACACCACAGATTTGTACTATTGTATGTTTGTTAATGAGATGAAACAAAATATACTTTTTGTGTAGACAACGGTTAGTATAACCATCTCCATTCGTCCATCTATCCATTCACATTTTTGACAAATTAAATTAATAAGCTATCTTTGATTTCAGTCAAAACAGAGCAGACTATGAGAGAAGAGTTCGAGAGCAAGCAGCAAGATTCAGGGATCCTACCTGCAAATAGTCCGCATTGTTCTACAGCTGTGCAGAGGACATTGGAAACGATGTAAAGAAAAACAGAAACTTCCAGGGCTGGTTCAAGTATAGCATAGACATTGGGATGCATTTATATGATTTGAGCAAGAACAAATCCTGCTTGCAATTTCTGTTTCTAAGAACATCAAAAATTATGCATTTTGTATTTTAATTGCTAATGTTCAGGTTTCGGAAGTAATGTGAAAAGGTTATATATTTTAGAGTAGGTATGAACCAACCAAGTCAAGTTATAATGTTGTTGGTAGGTAAAATGTATGAAGATTTAATGTATTGTAATAATGTGCCAGTCATAAAATATCACTATTATTAAGTGCTCATTTCATAATATGCTATTGATTTATGTCAATATTTTCAATATGTGCCTCAACCACTTTTATAGTAACTTGAGAAATGTGTAGGAATGGAAGCATTCTTTAAATGGTCATTCACATGAAATTTATTGTGCTATCTTGATAGTCGAGTTTTTAAAAATAAAAATAACACATGAAAAAGGTGATATAGAACAAGAGAGCTTCACATAAGATGGATGGAACCAAAGGTATTGACATTCCTGTCTTCAAGGGTTCAACACACAGGAACAAGTGAGCATGGGAATGCTAGGATAGCACCGCATGAAAAGAAGCTCTCATACTCTGTGTCACCCTTTTTATATGTCGTTTATTATTGCAGTTTCAGTTCACAGCAGCGCTCATTTATCAAACAAATTATACATCTGAAGTTACACTTATAATAATTTTATTTGCCACTACAGGTTCTTTGCTGTATTCATTGCTGGTATATAATTAATAAGCACATTCAGGACAATTTTATAACTAAAGAAATCATCCAAAGATCTATAGCATTTTCTTTAAAATACAATTAATTTGAATTTGTGGGTACATAGATAACCGCCAGTCGTGTGCTTTACAGTATAAGGGTGTCTAGTCATCACTATGGTGTTTATCGATATAAGGATATATCAAGCTCGTTCAAAGACACACACTAAGCAGAAGTCATTACCTGAATTTAAAATTCGGTCATTGTTTTTATTTATCAGCGTGTTCAAATGTTAAATAAGTCATGTATACCATTACCAGTACTAAATAGCCTGATTGGTACCAAATATCCTTCAACTTGCACTGTACATGAACTAGGTTATTACTCTTGATCAACGAGGAAAAATAAGTCTTAGTCGTGTGCAATATTTGCTATCATGTCTAATGTGAATTGGTTTGGGGTTGTTATTCTTTTTTTAGAAAATTGTTTATTTTTGAATTTAAAACATTCTGTTTTTACATGTGACATCATTTCTTTAATGTAAATTTAGATTATTGTCTTTGTCTTGCTTAAATTTGCTTTTTTTTAAATGTCAAATGCATATTAGTTTGAGAAAGGGTGTGAACTACTTAGAATTGCAATAATAAGAGAGAGACTGTTGTCATCGTGGCGTAAAAAATGTACCCTGTTTGTATTTTCTACCCATTTTTATATGATGTTTGTTGATACATGTATAACATTGTTATCGTTATCAGTGGGGGGGGGGGAGAGACAACACCAGTGTCTATCACTGAACCAGTCCTCAGTAATAAGCTTATATGGGGAGGACGTTTGTTCCATGGTTGAATGTTCTGAATACATTGTTTCTGGATTCCTGCACAGCTGGTTCACAAGATCATGTTTTCATGCATTAAAATCATTTCCATCTTTAATTTTTATTGATATGTCGTAAATTTGTGAATAAATCTATGAAGACCAATTGCCTGTTCTTTTTGCTCATTTTTTTTTTCTTAAATGGGGAAGAAAGAAAAACAATTTCTAGGCTTATAAAGCTCATAGAACTAGAGCTTCTGCCAACTCCATGAAACATGAAGCAGCACAGATGATTATAGACTATCTCTTTGATGGGAAGCTAGTGGGTTGTCAAATTCCTTCAAGGGCTATGCTGTCAAAGAATCAGACCTAACAGTATGAAGGCAAAAGGATACTTTCTCACCTCCAAAGCAGGACGGTGGTTTGTTGTAAATTTACCTCTTCAGCAGTGCTGGTATGTTCATGTAGGCTACATATATGGTACCTACTTTGCACCTGGGTCCAGACACTGTCATCTTTTGCAAAAATGGCGTGTAGCAGAAGGAGAAAGTTGTTGTGGTTAAGAGGAAGGCAAGTGAGGTACAATTGAGCAAGACAATTTGGGGTTCATCCTATACAGAAAAAGTGCGAATCCAAAGATAGCTGGCCTTTCCCGGACCAATAGAATTAGCTTTTCATCATCTCTATGATAGTGGGCGAATGGTGAGTCTATGCTTTCACTTTTGAAGTACATTGTACATGTACAGTGAAACTCTGTCATAGCGAGCGGACAACCCATGCACATTTTCTCTCTATTGCTGAGTTCTCATTATTCCCAAATGACGAATTTACCAAGGGAAATAATCTTGGCTTGCAATGTGATGGGGGTTGCGTCACACTACGTGCGGGACGAGAACGCCAACGGCACCGTGCGCACTCGAGCCAGACGAAGGGGGGAGAGGGGATTACAGTAATTACACACCACACAAGGACGTGCTTTTCAATGTTTTTCTTTGTTACCGGCCACCATGAGATGTGCCCTACCAGGAACTTGACGATGAGGTGGGGGTGGGGCGAGTGGCAAGAACTTTTGTGACCAGGAAGGATAGAAAATCTCTCGTTATTATCGAGATGATTATCCACTAACTCTTGTTAAACCCAATAGTTTATTCTTAAAGATTAAGAAGGATAAAAAGTGGAAATTGAAAAATGTCTCGTTACTACAGTGTTGTCGTTATTAAATAAATGGACTCCACTGTGTATGACACAAAGAACAATAAGTTCTTATCCAGAATCACAACATGTGTATTTAGTGTTTACATTACCCCACAACAGTCGTAGCGGTTACCTAACAGTTATTTACAGACGAGTGGCTTAATAAAATGAGCTATTGATGCTGAAATTATCTCCCATTTCAGAATGGATGGAGTGCGTTCTATCGGAGACGGTCTGATCCGGGACGTCGGGTGGCAATTCTGTGCATGATATTTTTGGCCGGAAAATGGTCCGGTCTGACCGTTGGGTCTGGTCTTAATAACTGTTAATGTAGTTTTACCCTTACGGTTATAATATTCTGCAAAGATGCCACTACTAAACTGGAAAAGGAGGGGGAAAAATTATATTTTTTATAATTTTTTAATTATTTAGTGTCTGTTGGAACCAGCATGGCCATGAACTCATGACCTCATTGTTTCCAAGTCTCGTCGTAGCCTTGCTACATCTAGTTGGCTACCCACATGTTTTTAATACGCATCTCGCAATTTGAATTAGGTCTCCTCATTTGAAAATGTTTATAGTACTACCGGTAGATCTTTTCTGAAAAAAGCCGAGTGCTGTAGAAAAAAGGAGGCCCTACTGGTCTTCATGACTAGGAAGCATAGATCTTGCCCCTTCATATATATACATGACTTATTCCCTTGTCCCTTGACTTCTGTAGGTGTCTTTGGGGCACCTGTGAAGACATATTTGTCTTCATCTTTGTGTATCTTGGACAATATGACCTGGTGGCGCCCAACCTTCTCCAGGCCATCAACACAGCCGAAGTCCCCTGTAACCTGGTGGATCGTCTTGGTCCTGGACACTTTGTCGTTGAGCTTATCTGGCAGCCCTTCCGTCCCCCTAGTGCACAGTGTCATCTCCACCCCCTCACGTGGTTTAGCCCGCCAGCTAAAGCGGTGTACAAGGGTGTGGCGCTTGGAGCCAGCACGAGAGAGATTTAGGGGATGAATGAGGACCGGTGATGTCTGTCCACTTCACTAGGTACGGAGCAGCATGCCAGACACCAAGGGTGCTACATGTACCTCTATCCAGAGCCCCCTACACTGTATATAACTAATTGATGTAATTATTGTCATTGATTTAAAATTTCTGTGGTAAAAAGATACAAGGTCAAAATTAATTTTTTAATGGTGTTGAAAAATGTAGTACATGTATTGATATTGTATCACTATCAGTATACAAGTCCATGTATATTATAGTTCTGATGCCGGTACGCTTGTCAAATTACAAGTTCCCAACTTGCCTTCCATTAGTTCCATGCCTTTACATTCCAAATGTCACCCATTACATGACTCAGACTGTCATTTGATTGTCATGGTCAGCTAGGATTGCATCGGTGTAAAGTTCATTTTGCCTTCAATCATTGTTGCAACTGGAAAACATTTAACAACTTAGTTTAAGGTTTGCATGCCAGAAGTATACATTGTGTACCGGTATTACAATTACAAAATGGAATAACTTTTGACCAAGGTCTTTTGTTTGAGGATGCAGGGTTATTCAAGCTCAACTGGGGTATGGACTGCAGACGGACAACACTTTTTTTTTTCAACTTAACCAGATCAAGAAGAAACAATGAAGACTTATTCATTCTTTCAAACTAATTTATAGTGAATTTACAAGTCATTTTATACATTCTGCTTACACACTGTCTGTAGTGTAACAACTGCATCCATTGCAGAGTATACAATAGTCCATTAAATTGAAAATTTCTGAATCAAAAACAGCTTCAAAAGAATGAAAGTAGGCATTCATTCGTGTTTTCCTTCTTCACTCTTGTTAACCCTTGGTGCACTCACTGAAACAAAATACATGTAACCCTATCATAAGTATCACTGAATCAAAAGGAAGAATCACTGGTTTCTGTACAAAAAGGCTGTAAAAAATTACTGGCGGAAACCACTATCCCATAGCTACCTACCCGGCCTAAAATGATCCTTTCATATTATTCATAATCATTGCTCAAGAAAATTGCCTGCCTGGCCATGGTTGTCACAGTCAGAAGGACAGAGAAGACTTTTGAAACTTCATGGTACATGTACATGTATAAAAGAAAGTTCCCCGAAGGCCAATGCGACTGCAGCATCACTACTGCTCATAAGGAAAATTTGTAAAGGGCCTCGTCAGAAAAAACAACCTAAAATAAACCACGACCGTTTGCCATGCACTTGGCATTCCTAATATCAATGTTAATTGTTTATATGAAGCCGAAGCTCATGCATTTTAAATAAAATCAGCATTTTTTAAAATGCCTTTGGGTAAAATGACAATAAATTAATAAATGCAAAAAAAAGTGAGTGAAAGTTGCAGGGAAGCTGAAAAATGCAAAGCAGCAAACAAAAGTGAATGAAGCTATCCCGTAAGAATATACAAAGACAAACCAACATTTGACATTCCTGTCTTCGAAGGGTTAGTTGCCAGTTGACCAAATAAGTCCTCTTTTTGGACTCCAAGACTGTTTCTTTGATGCAGCTTGGGTTTCACTTCTATTTCAATCTTCGAAGAGAGTAATGTGGAATGTTGGTTTCTTTTTGTATATCGGACAGCTTCATTTAGTTATGTTTGCTACTTTGGATAAAATGAAACTTTTTAATTCTAAAGGGTGGTTCAGCAAACAATTTCATATTAATTGCTGTCTGAGTGTCTAACTGATAAATTGTAAAGCAACAAAAAAAGAAAAATTAAGCACCCATTCCGACTCTTTTAAAAGCTTTACAGTCTATAATCCATCTCCCACACATTAAATACAACAATACATATGTATTACTAAAATACACACATTCACACACTTTCAAACTTAAATGATAAGTTTAAACAATGTTGGCATTGAAAAGATGCATCTTGCAGGCTTGCATGGAATTATTGAGTCAATTTCTATAAAGAAAGTCTGGAATCTTCCAAAATTTTAGTTTTGACAAAAAGATTTCATGGACAATAATACAAATTATAGCACACAGAAAAGAGCTTTTCCCAAGTTACGTTGAAGAAAGGCTATCTACCAGTAAGATTTGAATGTTATGATCATTCCTAATTTGCCCACAACTTAACTTTCTCTCAACTGACATGCAAAAGAAGAGCATTTGAGATACATGTAGATTTAAGAAAAATAAAAGCTCATGTTTATCATGAAGCTTCACTGCACTGAAGTACACCGGGTAACTCAATCAAACAAAGTATTGGAGTCAGAGACATCCTACCCCTTCAAACAATTCCATATATAATATCCTTGAACGAATTCACGCTAACTTGTATTGGCTTGGTCCACATCAGTCAAAGAAACAGTCTGCACAGGCATTTCTATTTGCATAGGTGTTTCCGTAACCAACTCTTCTTTCAGGTCACTTTCGGGGTCCAAAGGCTGAACTACATCGGTTTCAATAGTTTCATTCTTATCTGTTACCATAACAACAGCAGTCCTGTTCTCCTCGGACACCATGGCCGTTGCTCCACCTTCTCCAGCAGCAATCAACATTTCTTTGATCTTTTCAAGACTGGTCCCCATGTTTGATGATGAGAAAGAGAGCTGACTGTCTTTTACCAGATCAACTATGGATTTATCTGCTACGATGATGACCGATTCTCCCGTGCTGGCATCAAAGATCTGCAGCGTTTCTGTAGAGTCACTTTCAACCTGGAAAATAAGAAGAAGAAATCATAGAATAAAAGCTGTAAAAAAAAAAAAACCCACAGCTGAATCCTAAACTTTCGTTTTATTCGTATTTGATGACATTATGTACAGTGGAAACCTCATAATTTGAAGTGCTTGGAAATGGACCAAAACTTCGAATTATAGAAAAGGACACAACTGAGTTCCAAGACCGTCAAAATTATTGTCCAGTTACTTCCCTCGCATGCCGCCCAGGGCCTACGGTGTTAAGATTTAGATCTACATGTAGATCTAAAAAAAAGTCTGGTAAACAGTGTAGTGCTACACGTGGGCCTAAAACTACAACGTTACCTTTCCCAACTCTCACCTCCAACCCCTCCCCTGTCCCACATTGTATGCTCCTTGTTTTGCTCGTTCAGCGAAGCATTGCTGAGCAGATAGAGAGGGGAAATAAATTTATTGTCGTTGGTCACGATACCAACTTCGAATTATTTGATTTGATTTATTGCCGTTGGTTGCGATCTCAACTTCGAATTAAGAGAATCGAGTTCATGTAGCTTCAATTATCCATTTGAATTC
The DNA here is from genome assembly GCA_039654405.1 of Bullina lineata. NCBI lineage: Eukaryota > Metazoa > Mollusca > Gastropoda > Bullinidae > Bullina > Bullina lineata. Next base: position 169 of record JBDFRD010176080.1, on the reverse strand, counting down.
AACAAAGTCAAAGAGGAGAAAAAACCTATGTCTTGAAAACTTCAATTTATTTGAAATTCGAATTATCCGACTTCGGCTTTCGAGGTTTCCACTGTACAGTAGAGTCCAGTTATCTCGAACACGGAAATCTCGATTTCATGGATATGTCGAACATAATTCTCGGCCCCGT
>JBDFRD010175969.1:0-12070 GCA_039654405.1 Bullina lineata | reverse complement strand
AGAAGAAGAAGAAGAAGAAGAAGAAGAAGAAGAAGAAGAAGAAGAAGAAGAAGAAGAAGAAGAAGAAGATGATGATGATGATGAAGAAGAAGAAGAAGAAGAAAACCCGACCTCTCTCCATCGTTTCCTCTCCCATTAATTATCTTCCTTCATCCCTGTCTCTCCAGCACTGATTCATGCTCGATGCCTCTCTTCTCAGTACATGTACATGTACTATTACTGTAATAAATAAGCGGATGCTCGAAAATTGCCATTACCGAGCCGAATGGAAGTAATAAATTTTGCCCTCAAGATCTGGATAGATCAAGCTCTCCCAATGAATTATGAGCAGACGCTGGAAAATCGCCCTTGCTCGTGGATTTAATTAAGCCTAACTGGAGAGGCTTGCATCGTAGGCCTACTGGGTTCCAGCGGAGGAAAAGAAAAAGACACGTTGCCAACTATGCGCATTTTCTTGACTTATTACTAGATCTACATCTAGATCTAGATCTATATTAGTTTTTATAATCCGTGATGAAGACGATTTTCTCAATGAGTTCGTGCTATGAATCAAAGAACATTGAAAACGGAAACACAATACTTAAATCTGAATTCAATATATTTATATTCCAAAAGCTTGTGCTCTAAAAGATATCGTAAGCGGATTTGTAGATTCTACCTTTGCTGCAGGACTTTGTTTCAACGCAATCCAGGCGCTCTTCCATTTGGAATTGCAGGTGGAATCCCCCTCCTATTTCTTTATCGAATATCTTTTCATACGTCAAAAGAGGATTTTCTCGATTTTAAATCTCATTGAACTGATTTGTTTTATAAATGACTTATTATGTATCTCTAGCCTACGTCAATAACAGATACGGAAGCCTAACAGATAATGATATACCTCATTTTCACGAGATTTGGGTTTTGTGTCTGGCAATTACTGTAACAGGAAGAGGAAGAAAATTGAAAATAAATAGATGTACTAAAATGGCTGCCGATGAGTGGCGAAATTGTGTTGACTGGTTAGTAAGATGTCAAATTTTGCCAGCCGATCACAAAGCAACACGAGCAGATGCCACTGCATTCGATTTAGCACAAGCCTTAAGGGATGGTGTTTTGATATGTCATGTTCTCAATACTCTAAAGCCAGGATGTATCGATATGAAAGACTTCAGCTCCCGTCCACAGATGTCACAGGTTGGTACCGTCGTATTGATCTATGATACTAGAGTCTAATAATATAAGATACAGATCTAATACAGATCTAATCTGGATCTAGTCATATTCTATGCAAAAGTATTATGGACCATGCTTCTTTATTTTCGTAAGTGTAGGTTTGAAGATCTTTTACCAGTTATTGTCAGGACAAGGCAATTCTGAACTATTTGTCCCAACGTCAGATCTCGAACGTTGTCTGCTGTGTAACACAACACAGTGTGTTGTTTTTTTTCACTTCTCTCATGTCCAAGAACTTACTCTGTGAATCACTGTGAACTCTCAGACTGACCTCAAGTAGACGGAGATAGTGATAGTGATTGAGGGAGGTTTTCCGAACGCGATGGCATTGCAAGAATTCAAGGGTTAGAGTTAGGGGTAAGGCTTAGTGATAGGGTAAAGTAAGGGTTAGGGGTAAGGCCCCTCTTTTTTATCCTACCCCACCAAAGAAAGCCCTCTTTAGGTACTCAGGGTATGAGACCGCGTTCGGAAATCCTTCCGTGATTGATATCTAGTAGTGATAGTCTAGAGGCTATTGGCTATATTATGATCTCTGAAATTGTTAAAAGTCATAGATCTAGAATAAAGTTCATATTTTAGGGTGCAGATTTTTCGTTTGATCTTGCTTTTAATTTGATTCCTATGAAAAAAGATACCACACACAGATAAATTGATTGTTGACTCATTCGACATTATAAATCTCTTGGGTCTTCATACTTCATTTGTTAAAGTTAATATGTAGGCCTAAATTAAATTATCTTAAAGTGAGAAATGCAGACCTAGCCTTTGACTCCGTATTTGACATAATAAATCTATTGATTATATTATATTAAATGAATCAGTCAAAATTAAATAACTAAAATCTGCTTGGACATAATTTTTTGAGGGAAGCTTTTTTTTTATCCGTCATTCAATATTTTGAATCTAGAATCTGGTACTAGATCTAGATATATCTCAAGGAAAAAGCTAGATCTCAATCTGTTTCAGGTCTAATTGATATTACGCATAAAACTTTATCAACCTGGTTTGTCAACTTTCAGTAATGTAGGGTGTCTTGTTTATTTGTTGTAATGGACATTATAAGGAAAGTATCGAAGTACAGTGGTCTCCGCCTAAGAGCCCACCGCTGAAGAACGTGACCTGCCTAAGGGCCCGTCATTCTTGTGAAATGGATTTTTTTCTATAATTTATCAGCGTAAGAGCCTGCTTTCAACTGGTTCTACAAAATCCACCCAAGAACATGCAGGTCTTCTTACCCCGATGGATATTTTTTGAGCAGCCGCCACCTACACTGCAAGAAGCACTGTCAGCCGCCATGCTTGTTCTATGGCTAGGGCGTAGCTGTGCTGGAGAGCAAAGCTCTGTTCTCTTTGCCCTGAGGCCCTCCCCATAGTCTAGACGTCGTGTGACCCCGCAACCCAGTCTCACCACTACCCATCTGCCATACTTCACATCATGATGAAACACCACTCTTTGTTTTGACCTACATAGTGGAAGTAGCGTCTCAGCGAGGGATCAGAACCAAGATATATACATGGGTCTTTGAATGAAAATTTATTGAAAGGAGCCGCCAGCATCTTGCATTGTTTTGCATACAGGGATAGTCTGGCAGGGAATAAGCATGAATTTGATTGGTGTTTGAAATTTAAGTTTTAAGCCAATCACAGATTGATTTGGTCAGTGGTGACACTCCGTTAATGTGTTAGTGCCTCCTACCCTGAGTTGCGTTGTTCAATTGCAAACATTGTTTTCTTTGAAATGTGTCTAAGAGCCCATTCCAGCTGAGAACATGATGTCTCCCTCTAGAGGGGCGGGTTCTTAGGCGCAGGCCAACTGTATTACATAACAAGGCTTCCTTATCTAGGTTTCTTTTTTTCTTTTTAAATATGGCCAAGCACACTGCACTGTTGGTGATGTCTTAGCAAGTCACTCTCGAGAACCTGCTACCTGCTTGTTTGCTGCAATCTTGTATCATTTTCATGTTGATTTATTTAACTAGATGTTAATGCAATGGGTCGGTAGCTATCTTAAGGCAAGGATTTTGTAATTTAGTTTTGCAGAGAGGTTCTTCTTGGCTCTTTAAAATGTGATTATATGTAACCTCACAAGTCTATAAAATTGTTTAATTGATATCCATTTTTACATACACACATATAATATTATATAGATATCATGCAATGTTTCATGATTGACATCAGCGATTGGAACCTACAACATTTATGAACTGGTAACCATTCTACAAAGTGTTTTTCATTCTTGTCTGGATACAAATGGGAGTTACAAAGACTGTAGAATTAGATTGTATAAGTAAAACTAAACCGTTAAAGGTTGACTCCAAAAAATAAGAAAAAATCTGACAATGACAATGTGTTAATTTGTGACATTATTTGTCTTTTTCAGTTTTTGTGCATGAAGAACATCCGTGCATTCCTTCAAGCCTGTACAAAAGAGTTCGGCCTAGACTCAAAGGACCTTTTTAAACCAAATGATTTATTTGATGTAAAAGACTTTCGCAAGGTGAAAAATATGTTAATTATAATATAATTAAAATGATTGCATTATAGGGACTTTATTTCAAGGTGGCAGACTTATTGTTATTATTTTTTTTCCTTTTATATTTTCATATAAATATTATATATGGAGCTGCAAAAGTAGGTAGATGGTAATGAAATTGGCTTGCGTGAAAAAATCAATTTACACATTCCCCGTGCCCCCCTCTACGTGGAAAAGTCCATAGGGCTTGGTATGGCAAACGAGGCGACCAGTCAATGGCTTGTCGATGTCGAATCACCTTGTTGGGAATTTCTTTGTGAAGTTGTGCATGTAGATCTACCTACTTTTGCCCCTTTTGTATGATGCATCTTTTGAAAGATTATAATTACCTAGTTGGCAGGCTGTGGCCTTAGTTATACCTTATTTTGTTTTTATTAAAATTATTCTTCTATAGCATGAAGAAAAAGGTTTATTACCGAGGAGAAAACTACAATGTTTTGCGTTTTTAAAAATTTTATTTTAATTTATCCTATAAATCGACACGGATCTTTTGTTTCAATTGGATGTGCTTTAAAAGTAGTGTTTTTGGGAAAAGATGGAATCGCTTAAAATGAAATGCAATAATTTTTTAATTGAAAATGTCATTGATTGATGCCATATAATCTGAGTAAAATATTAGCCAAAATGGAAAATGACTTTACTGAGATTTTATATACTGTTGTTTTTTTTCTTTTCTTGGGCATTATAATTGCTGAGACCATTATAATAAGTCTTTAAACAATTTCAGGTCCTTGAAACCCTCTCCAAACTCTCAAAAAGTGAAGTTGCACAAAGAAAATACAGGTATGTTACTGCTTACTATGCACATACACAATGGATATTTATATTTATTGCCGTATTACTAGAAGTTTTCTCGGCCAGATTTATGAGATAACTTTAGCATTAATATTCTGTTTCTCAACATTTGAGGTGATACAAAACAGGAACCCATAGGAATAATCATGTAGCTTTGTGTATTGGGAAATATAGAAGTTGGGGTGATATTTGGCGGACAGTGATGAAGTGAAGAGACGCAGAAATAATTGAAGTAATAACCTCGTTCAGTTCTTATTTATTACTGTCAAAGGATACAGCCTAATAGGGTTTAGGTAACCTTTTTTTTGAAAAGTTGAGTTTGATATTATATCTAATTTTTGCATCAATGAAAGTAAAGTTCCTTCAAGGCCTATGACGCCCATAGAGCCGGAGCTTATCCCAATTTTGGTAGCGTGAAGCGGAACAAATGATTTGTACATCATCTCCTAGACAGGAAGCTAGTTTCTCGTAGGCTTACTTTCCCAGCAGAACATGCCGGTACCCGATTCGCATCTGGGTGGGGAGAGGAAAAATGGTGTAAAGTGTCTTTCTCAAGGACACAACAGGATCACCTCCCAGATTTGAACCCTGGACACTTGGATTAAGGAGTCCAACGCTCTAACCTTTCGGCCACCGCGACACCTTATCAATAAAACACAATTCAATTGAAGTGTATTTTGACTATAGAAGTAAGATACATTTTCCCTCTTCAAATGCCTTTATTTTTCTATCTGACTGATAATCAAAGCAATTACTGTGTGTCTTATGAATCCATAGTGGATTCCACAAGTTTGTGAATTTCCAGGAGAGGAGAGAACCTTATTACAATGAATTGGAAGTTATGGCCACGTAAGTGAGCTTGCCTTGAGAATGATGAGCAAACTTTGGCCCTAACAACTAGCTTCAGAAGCTGCTTTTTTTTTTTTTGCATCGTGAGAAGCACCTCAACCATAAAAACACTGTGTCTCCGTGTCCATTGTATGCCGTATCAGGTCAGGAATGGCCGTTTTTTTTTTTTTTTTTAAACATCACGGATTAAAGATAAAAGTAATATATATGTCCTTTATAATTGTAGGTCTGTTAAAGGTCATTCTTCTTTTCTCTGGCCATAAACAGATATATTATTATAACTGTTGTTGAATTTTTATGTTGCAAACAAGCATTCGGGTTCAGTCTTTATGTTGCATCGTCTGATATTGTTCGCGCATTCTGATTGTTTTGTCACCAGGAGGAAATTCTCTCAGTTCCATTTTATTATCACTAGCACAGCATTGAGGTTCTGCAATCACCGTGGACTTCTTGGCATGAACTGACCAACCAAGCTAATTTAATATAACTTGCACAGTTGGAATGCTGTAATTCTTCACAGCAGTAATGTCACTGTTGTAACTTTTGTATAGCTTTCGGTAAATGAACTATGAAGCTGAAAAAGCACCAGTCAAAGAAAGTGTTAAATTTTGGAACACAAATTTCCCACAGCGAATGAATGCAGACATGCCAACTTTACGGATTTGCTGTAAGAAATTATGGTTTATAGGCGATTATGGCCAAATTGCGGTGAGGATATATTAAATCTCATAACTGTTGCATTCTTCATTCTCTGGCGTTATTCTTGCACCTGGTAAAATTACTCTTTTGGGTCCTCATTTTACTGCGAGTTCAGCTCGTGATTACTCCAAGCCTCAAATGGGGTTGGCATGTCTGTGAATGAACAAACACAATAATTCTTTTCATTTTGTCTTTGTCAAACACGGAGAAGCCAAACAGCATAAAATTAATTCCCCACACAGTGAATCCTTACAAAAACATGGCGTCATTCAGGATCAGCATTAGTGAACACAATTTTTTTCCCTCTTTATATTTGTGATCAGGAATTTCCTGTCAGTTAGGTTCTGTACTAACCAAAGTGTTTAACATTGTATCAAATTACGGTTGGCAAGCGCTAGATGAATGGCAAACGGGCTTGCACGGAATGATGTGTGTTTTGAAATGCAGCACTTGAAAATATGGATTTTGATCAAGTCACGTAGTAACTTTTAATTTCTTCTTTTCACAGTGAAATAATTTCCTGTTGTTACTAAAGATTACATAAACACGAGATTCCCTTTTTTTTTTTCTAATTAGATTTTATGTCAAAGTAAAGCAAAGTAAAGAAGAATTATAAAGACGTGTTTGTTGTATATACAGTTACATCATATTATTACATCATATCCTCCAATTACCTGTGCAATGTTAACAGTTCACTAAAACTAAGGGGTACTAGTTCTTTTTCTGCTTTTGTCTTTTTTTCTTTTCTACCTCTTCTCTTCAAACAGTCTTTCTATCCTCTGACATCATCATCACCATCACCACCACCACCACCACCACCACCGCCATCACCATCATCATCATCATTTAGTATATGTGTGTCCTTGTAAATTTTACCTCACACTTGACCGTAGCATTGCTAACAAAGAGGCTTGTTGATTATCTAAATCATTTTACTCTAAACTAAAGATATATTGAAATGTGAAATGTCTCGGCTTTTCATAATCAGCACAGTAGAGCAGGCTTTACGGAGATATTTCATATCTAAATCAAGTGAAAAGTTTATAATGTTATTGTGCTTGGTGTTTGGTGCCATTGCAACAGAGCAAGTTATAGATCAAGTTCACGGCACACTGCTTATCATACGCGTCACCGACTGGGCTAAAGTAAAGTGTCTTTGTTTGGAGCACATCATAAAACGGTTTTTTTTTTTTTAAGCCTTTTATAATTCTGACTTTGCACACCATTTTTGATATATAAATTAATAGAGTTTGAGCACCATTTCTTAGAAGGTAAATATTAAATTTTTAATTTAAGAAAAAAATTGCAAAAATATTTGCTTATTAGATAAATTATTATGAAAATAAGTGTTCAAAATCTGTTAAATACTGTTAAATAATTGCCTTGCTCACAATAGGAGCCCTTTTTAAAATGCGTTATGCAAATGATTTATATTCATATGATTTTAAATAAGTTTTGTCATAAAAATCACCTGAGTTTTTTGTAAAACACCACATGTATTATATTTTTTTTTTTAGGTCTTGATAATATTAGTTTTGCTCATCTGCCTCAGAGTAAAGGGGTGGCATGGTGATTTCATGGGATAATAGAATGCTAAAACACAGTTTCAACTAATCTTCTTACACTTATAAACTCATTATAATGAATTTTACAATGACGAATCATTTAAACTTATCAGATATGAGTCACCTGTAAACTGTGTGCTTAGTAGTGTGTATAAAAATAAAAATGAGTTTTAAAGAGAGCAAGATCTCTCGAAGATCCTTAGCATTTTGCTGTTAAAAAAAGTCAAGTAATGTTCCTTCAAGGCCTATGAGGCCCTTAGAGCTGGAGCGTATCCCAGCTTTGGCAACGTGAAGCGGAACAAATGTTTACATCACCTCCTAGACAGGACGCTAGCCTGCCGTAGGTTTACTAACCTGGCAGATGACAATACCCAATTTTTACCTGGGTTGGGAAGAGGAAAAACTGGTGTAAAGTATCTTTCCCAAATACAGAACTTGGTCGTCCAGAGTCAAACTCAGACCTTCAGATTGGGAGTCCAATACTCTAACCATTCATCCACCGCACCACCTTTGCAGTTCAAAGGGTTATCAGTGACTGCATAAATAGATGTCATCTTTGCCTTATTTTTACACTTCTCTCACTTACGTTCACTCACTGGATTTTAATGACGCCATATCTGATGTATTCGCTTACTTACTTACATTGTATTACTATTATAGGCATGAAGCAAAGGTAACAAACTTAGTAAAGAGGTTTTTTTAAAAAATGTTTATAATGGAATGAATCATTGGTTATACGTGTAGATCGAAAAGAAAATTAAGACAATCAACAACAATTGTGTGTTATTCAACACTGTAAAAGATATGCGTAATAAGGAAAAAAAATATTGAGAATTCCCTACAACTTGTTACATTTAATTCAAAATTATAATAATCTTTTAGCCATTTGGAAGTAAGGGTGATAACACTTTCATACGAAAAAAAGCCAGTTTGTTAGTAGACAGTACATATATTCAACCACTTGAAATATAATGTATGTTGTTCTATTTACTGTAAAAAGCGGCGGAAGTCAGAATTTAAAGTAAATATAATTTTTGTTCAGTGGAAATTTTTCTACTTTTTTATGTTTGAAGGAAAGGGTGAAGCTGAAGGCACTACAAGAATTGTTTCACGTTTATTGTGCACGATTCCATCAAATAAACGTTTTCTTTAAATTTCGTTTTGAGCACCTCTTTATTTGGTTTCAAATGAGTTACAGTGATTAATGATGCATTGCATTCAAGCGCACCACTTTAATTCTGTGATGTCTTTGTTTCCATGTTGACATCTTTAACCTGTCATCATTGAGGTCATCTCTAATATTTACTCTCCATTGTTTTGTTATTCTAAACACTCCATGTCCTTGTTTTGTTTTGTTTCATAAGTATGTGAACACTATGTGACCATACAGTTTTGTTTTTGTTTGCAATGTGATAATCGCATTCTATGGTGACATTGCCAAAGTGAAATTCTGTTGTTTTGTTTATTTCCGAAGTGACGTCAGCATTCTGCTATCAAAGTTGTTCTAACGTGACACTCTCACTCCATACAAAACAATTTCCCTTCCATACCTCTGTTACTTATCAGTATTCTATAATTCCATTCTTTTCCTTGTATTTTATTTGTAAGTGAGATTAACAGTCTGTAATGACCTTGTTGTACTGGGTTATTCAAAAAGAATGAACCGATTAGAACAGCGCCTCTGGGCAAAGCGTTGTTTCTAATTAAGAGACTGCCCAGGCAAAAGCAGCAACTTAGCTGCTTCGACCGTCTGTAAAAGACAAAAAGAGCCATACAAAAAAAAAGAACCGATTTCATGATGCATCGCTTCAGTTCTCAAACATCATCATGGAATGAGTTAGTAACCATTTGAAAGAGGAGTGTTCTTAATTTTGAATAGCTCTCATAGTTCATAGTTCTTCCGACAACGTTCAGTTGTTTGTTTACCCTCTGAAGGGCAATTTTTGCTTTTTTCAATGAAAAAGTTCCCCAGCGATGGATTGGTGGGAAGGGGGCCAAAGACCTTGCTTGGCCTGCGAGATCCCCAGACGTCACCCACCTGTGTGATATTTTTCTTGTGGGGATACGTAAAACGCTTTTACGTTTCACCGCTACCCACTAACCTCGATGACCTTAAACATCGAATAACAACAGCGATCAACCCAGAGGATCGTGATATGTGCTGCTACGCGTCTGTGAGGAATTCATTTATCACATTGATGTCACCCGTACTGCAGGTGGTGGCTACATTGAACAATTGTAAGACAGGAAATAAAAGTAGTTTGTGAGTAGAATACTTGTGACCTGGCTGGAGTTTTCTATTGCTTTTTCTTATTAAAATACTGCGTAAAATAAAATCGGTTCATTCTTTTTGAATAACCCTGGATAATTTTCCACACGTTTTCCACACATTGCTTGGGAGCTGGCTTGGTCACATCCTCGGAGTGCTGGTCACCCTAATTCCCTCGTCTCTAACCTGAGTGCCCCTAGTATTTTTGGTGTTGTTCCCTTTGTAGTGGGTTCCCGCCTGAAGCCCAACAGAGAGGTAGCCAACTCGGTAATGGAGAACCAGATGAAGATATTTATGGAAATCTTCAAGATCTTGCCATGTGAGTTGTTTTTTTTCCCTATTTCAGTTGGGACTAATAATTAAAAAAAAATTGTGATTAAAAATGGTATATAGTTAAATTAATGAGAGAATGCCATTGCTGTGGTTGTAGTTTCCTGTATGTTTTATATAAATGTGCATCTTCATTTTTGTTGTAACCTGCAGACAACCTACTACTTTGTAATTTTTTTTTTTTTAATGATCTTGCATTCAAGATCCTATAATAAATCTATATGACAATGGAAAAAAAGTGAAGAAATAATTGAATTAAATCACTGAATACGTTGAGAAATAATAGCAAAGAAGGCATTTTGATATTATTTCTTTCAACTTTTGTTTCTTATAATTATCAACAATTTCATTCAAATGTCACCAGCTCTACTTTTAAAGAACTGATCAGATATTATTTTATGCAGGGTATATTTTCGTTACCTCAGTTAACACATTTTATGACCTCAGTTAATCCATGCCAACTTAATATTATTTTTTTTATTGCCCTGAGTAGGCTATAAAAATACAGTACAGATTTTTTTATTTACTATACTTTCTTGTCTTTTATAGATGAAACATTTCTCAAATGGGCTGTTTGGATAATTAGGATTTTTACATCATCTCTTATCAGGATGCTAGTCTGTCATAGGTTTACGTCCCCAGTAGAATGTGCTGGTACCCAATTCTCTCGTGGGTGGTAAAGTAAAGTTCGTTTGAGGCCTATAGAGCCAGAACTTATCCTCGTTTCTGTAGCGTGAAGTGGAACAGATGATTTTTACTTCATCTTTTAGACAGGACGCTATTCTGTTGTAGGTTTGGTTTGCTTCCCCAGTAGAATATGCCGGTACCCAATTCGCACTTGGGTGGGAGAGAAAAAATGGTGTAAAGTTTCTTTTCCAAGGACACAAACAGTGCTTCCAGTTGTCCGCAAATTTGCGTAAATCCGCAAAAATTGTATTGGAAGTTAGGCTTAAATAGCCAGAAATTGCATTTTTAAGGTGCCTGGAAAAAAAAGTCTGTCCCCCTTACAACCCCCGCCCTGCTAAAATCCTCAAAAAGTGAAATTTGCTGCTGGAAGCACTGACAAAGTAATGCAGCCGCTCGGAGTCCAACTTGGCCCTCGGACTGGGAGTTCAACGCTTTAACCAATTTGCCATAGAGCCACACCTCTGATACTGGTCGTAAAGTCATGAGACTTCAAGTTATTGTTTTTTTGTTGCTTTTTGTAAAGACTTTCTGAGCGTTATTTTGAAGTGTTCTATAGACAAAAGTATGAAAGGCATTTCAGTGACCTATAGAATAAACCTATCACTGCCTTCATTTGTGTGAATAAATCACAGCGTTCTTTAAAAGTTCTTTTTGCTAAAGTTAGTTTGAAGTGAATACCTGAACTATATAGAAACAAAATTAAAAGGAGTAAGACATGTTTTATGCCTTCAGACATTGTGTTCTTCCATAAAGGAATTGATTATTGATGATTTGTGAGTTTGAATACATATAAACACGTATTAATGGTACCTTGTTTCCAAAAATACTGTCATAAGTGTTTATTAAATAAATTAGTATGAGAAAATATTTTATGTATATTTAGTGTATTAATATATATTTAATCAAGGTGATTTGCTCATGTTTGCTGTGACTGACATGTCACCTCAGTGTGTCAAAATATTTTTAATTTCTATTTTGTCGTTTTGTTTTAAAAACAAAAAAAAACCAAGACGAATATTACCTATTTGTGAAGTTTCAGAATGAACAGTTTCATTTTTCAAATTCAACAGAGAAAATGACATTGAGGATCAGGAAGATATATATGACACGGTATATCAAGAGGAGGAGG
>JBDFRD010175858.1:0-12071 GCA_039654405.1 Bullina lineata | reverse complement strand
TCTTCTTCTTCTTCTTCTTCTTCTTCTTCTTCTTCTTCTTCTTCTTCTTCTTCTTCTTCTTCTTCTTCTTCTTTATAGACATATCACAAATAAGTTCAGTTTACAAAGAATCCACAAAGCCAAAGGCAAATCAATCAAAATTTATTGAATAATTACTGACATATTTTCAGATGACCTGAAGCAGAAACAAAAATAAATAGGAGAATCACATTTCTATGATTAACCTCTTTTCCTCTGCATATACTTCTATTCTATATGATCTGCTGCTTAGAAGTTTGATAATTTCCCCAACTTTGATTTCGAGCGTAGAATGATTGCTAATGTAGGCTGGAAATTACATCATCAATACCAGGAAACAAGAAAGAGAAGTCGAGCATTTTTAGGAAAATAACGTGACATTAATTGTTTTAAACTTATCTTTAAGGATCAATCATTATTATCTTTTGAATTAAGAAACATAATCGTTAATAGTTCAATGTTGAAACCATTGAGGTACACATATAATTCTTTCGAAAAATTCGAGGAAACAACTTCTTTAAACTGTTCATTTACATGCGTATGTTTTTTTCCCATTGGGTTTACCCTTGTCTTGTATTTGTAATGACACATTTTCATCAAGAATTTTTAAAAATAACAAAAAAATAATAAAATGCATCGTCTGGTGAATAAAATCCACTTTCCATCATCATCATGTTTGCGCCTGATCATTCTGTTTCATCATGTTTTATGCACGAAGAGGTTGCTCAATGCTGAGAACATGAAAGAATATTATATATGATTTTTTAGGTCGGCATGTAAAATGTGTGGAGGTCTGCGGAGATAAGTGCCAACAGAAGAGGAGCTTGAACGACGTAGGGTGCAGTCTGTATATTGTATGCCCTTTACAAACCAGTCAGTGGCCACACAAGAGAGATGCTACAGGGATCTACAAACTGGGGACGGCCTCAAGTAGAGACGTGAAGGAAATAATGAGTGGTTAATGACAGGAAGAAAACCAATCACACTTAGAGTCTGAGCGCCTTGGGAAAGATTACTCAGGAAACACACACACACACACACACGCACACTCACATACACATTGAGGAAGCTGGTGATATCCATGCCCTGTTCTCTATTGGACTGTAGATTATTTGATAATAACTGTTATTGTGCAATTAAAAAAAAACCTTGCTGCCCATAAAAAAAATTTGAAATGCTTGTTATTTTTCTCTTTACACAAGAATCTTGACTCAAAGCAAATCACACTGTCCTAGTCTCATAACAATACAGAGTAAACACAAAAATTGAATGAAACACACTGTAATCAGAACTCCAGGTAATTGAAACTTTGAATTTTTTTTCGTCTCCAGAATACCAAGACTTTGGAAAACTCCCCATCCAATTAAACAAAGTGATAAATATTTTTTTAAAAAACGTAAATCCTGAAAATTAGTTTCCATTCATATCGACAATTGTGAAGGAGTGTTGCTCGCAGAAGTTGACCAATCTTTCGCCTCGCTCATTTTGCGTTCCAAGTCCGAATTTGCCAGCGACAGGTGATGCAACATTACTTCCGACTTTCACGTTAAAATCTCCGAGAACATGAACGATATCCGTGGACTTTGTTTGTTTAATTGCATCAAGGCATCAAAAAATGTCTCTATCTCCTCTTCACTTGAATCGGCAGTTGGAGCATAGGCTTGGATAATAACAATATCGAATGGATTTCCTTTCAACTTGCAGAACAAAAGTCTTTCAGTAATGGGCCAAAACCCAAAAAGTGATTGGCTTACACGGTCATTAAAGACAACCCCAACGCCTTTTCTGAATACAACATTGTATGCTTCTTTTTCCTGATGGTGCCACTGCTAGTCCAGTGTTTCCGACACGCCCATGATGTCAACGTTCATGTCTATCATTTCATTGATTAAGTTTCATGTCTTTACATTCCATATGGCTATTTTCAAATCATTACGAACCTTCAGACTAGGGGGATCGGCTGTATCTCTCCCTGAACCGTTGGAGATGCTGAGTCATTGGTGCCAAGACCTCCAGTTCTCATATGATTTTCTTCCCGTGGCTATTTACAGCAGAGTACTTCGTTGCAGGGGGCTCAACTTCACTCGCATGACTAGATCGTTTTTTTTTTGTTTGAACCATGTAAACCACACATCAAACGAAGCTGTGTTACGCAGAATCGGTGCTAAAGAGCCATCTTTGCTGAAAGCAAACAGAAGCTGGAAGCAAAGCTTCTACTACAGTCATAGAACTTTTATTAGCCGGCACGATACCACACATCACTTCTTTTGGAAGGAAAAGTCGAGGGAAAGCGAGGAAGGGGAAGAAGACGACAATCATGGACAGCAAACATTGACAACTACGCAGTAGTGCTGATCAATCGTTTCAGTGCCATGGCCCTGGATCGTAACATCTGGAGAAGAACCGTGGCATTCAACCCTGTCCTCAGGAAGAAACCGAGATGATGATTCATATCAACTGTAATTCAAGGAGATGTAGGTAAATGTTGGCAAATATTGATTTTTATCCTGATTTCTTTATTTATTTCAATACTAGACGAGGAAGCCTCACCTTGTCCTTACCGAGACAACACTTTTCCTTCTAAAACAATACATGTATGCAAAGTTATAAAGTCGTTTTTGAATAAGAGAAATACAATGTAGAGGTAACATAACTGAAAAGGTCACTAGTAGATATGGCTGTCGAAAAACATATTCGTGACTCATGAGTCGTAGGAGAACATTTTCAGGCCTTACTTAAAAGAGTAATTTGGAAAAGCTGGAAAAATATAAACTGATGTGTGGCAAACCGACCACTAACTGAAGATGAAATCAGAAGGAAACCGAATATTATAATGCTCTGGGTATAACCCGAATAAATCAACATCAGACTCAACCAGACATGCCTTGGCCTTGTCATGGAATCTCCAAGGTAACAGGAAAAAATCCTGACAATAAAACATGGCGCTGAGATCTGGATGCTGACACAGCACGTGGAAACAGCTTGAGAAAATTACCCAGGACAGAAAGCTCTAGCAGAGTGAGTAGGCTTGATTGCCTGTGCCACAAAAGGCTGATGGATGGTGATTAGGAGGAGGACAAGGGAGTTAGGCTAGGCGCGCACTGGGGATTTATTACTCTTACTCTTATTTGACGCCGAGAACTTTTGTCTATCGGCAGCTATTTTTTTTCTCAAACTGCGCACACAGAGTTGGGCGACAGCTAGACAATAGCATGGTACTTGTATTTCCTTTCGTTTTGGCGCCTTGTGTACTTGCACAACAACGCAGTACTTCTTTGTGCTCTTATACTTCTACATACCCCCCCCCAAAAAAAAATGTGTGCACCACGTCACTGTTTCCTGTGTGGAGCAACAGTTTCGTCGCCGGCAAGTTGTAACAAACACTTACTTTTTAGTCGCTAGAAACCAGAGTTGCGTGTGCGTGGGTTGCTTCTTTATTTCATTGTAGACAATTGGGCGGGCGACTAAACTGTCGCGCCACTAAAGTTTCCCCGTGTGTCAATAAATTATTGTATCCGACAATGCCAAATAATATCACTTTGCGAGAAACCTTATAAGGCATTGTACCCCAAACGTTCAAAACAAAAATATAATTAATACATTTTAAATTAAAAGGACAGCAAAGATTAGGAAGTAGAATTTTTATTTTCCAATAAAATCTGTTACACAAAGTCGACATCATTATTCAATTTAATAATCACACAAATTGCGTTCACGTCCATGTATTCTATTGAAGAAATTCTTGATTAAAACAGGAGTTTTAACAGTACATGATTAGAGAGAGCTTCAGAAGCATAAAATCATACTGACAGTAAGAAAAGATCTTATAATGTAGATTAGATTTAAGAGCTCAGCACTGACTTTTAAGAGGCATTAAAATTCTTGTCTGACCACAAAATACATAATATACATATCACCAGAAATAAAAAAGTCATACTCAAACATTTTTGTGTAACAAACAAAAATCATCACAAAGCTCAATTTGTTCTGAAGAAATGAACCAGACAATAGCATGTTGTTTCATGCACATAATATGTTTTCATAATAAGTTTACATTAAATTACCCCAGAATACCCGTAGTTGTTCTTGAACAAGACAAAAACGGTGTTGATACTTCAGTTATTGTTGTTATCAGGCATCATTTTAGCAATTTTTTCAAAAATATATCTTTTTAACAAATTCCTAGATACTCAAAGGTTTCAGATTGAAGAACAATGACAATGATGTACTCTTATACAAAATGCCATTTCAATTGTGTTATATTACTTCATAAAAACAGACCATTATTTGAATTTTGAAATGACAAAATCATCTCAGTCTATCAATTCAATTGATTGACTAGCTTTGTGTATCATGAGAAGATGGATGAAATAGTAATGCATGTATTAAATGTTTTAAATAAAAAGCCTTTCATATCCTTATAAAATAAGCTTTACACAGCAAACTTGGAAGCAAGTTCTCAAACAATATACACAAACATAAAATAAAAGAAAAAGCTTTTACACAACATAGTGAATGTTAAGACATTTGAAAGCATACACTTTTTTTTTATAATGTTGATGACATTGTAATTATGGAAAACAACAAATGTTGGCAAAGTTAGTGTCAGTAAAATCCAGTGATAAAATGCTATTTTAGTGGCATTTTACACATAATACTAATGCACGTACATCATTATATGATTTACATGGGGTATCCACTCATCCCACTTTTGGATTGTGCCACCGCTATCTATTAGATAATTCCTCAAAATCTATATAAATGCGATAAATATTAATGCCTGGCGCATTTACTGCCCAAAATTGGATAATGAGAGTACTGTATCAATCATAATCATAACTCATTGTTCGAAATATTCAAACATAGTACAAGCTTTATGATACTGAATAAATGAATAAATGTGATTGAAATAATGGTCAAAATGAATAATCAGTACCATATTAAAAAACGTGGCAAAGGATGAGAATTAATATAATTCTCACTACCCCGGTACTAATTGAATAAAACCATTTGTGAAAGAACACGTTATGACACAATGTGTATGAGTTATAATTCTTAATTTTTCAGTTTCTCTGCTACTTTAGCACAATTTGAATTGGCCAGTATTAAGATATGTATATGTGTAATAATATAAAAATATATCATTTTCATGTCAATTGTTATTATTTTTGTCTTGCCACAAATAATTACAAAAAAAAAATTTCTAGAGTAAAACAATATAATATATATATATAAAATGCTAAAAAAAAAAAAGGTTTAAATTAAGAAATAACCGGTTCTATATGTTTAAGAGAAAACAAAAATGGAAAAATGTTTCCAAAAAAACCCAACATATAATGAAAAAAGAGAGAAGAAATCACAAAAGCACAACAAGAACTACAACTCATGAACAAGTTAAAACATAAAAACTTTGTACTAAAAACAAAACAAAACCGGACAATCTGACCACTATTTACCGTACATGTCATTTCATACTTCTTCACTTTCAATAAGAATCTTACAATATATTATTTTAGGTTGATTATAACTTCTAAGTAGGCCCTATAGATATTTACATGCTTTGAGCCTGTGAAGCTCATGCTTCAATACCCTCACTGACTAGTTGGGTTCTTATGTCATTGTCACTTCCATGCTGAACACAGAAAATATAGGCAAGCTTTAAATGTTAGAGAATGGCATGTCATCATGGCAAGCGAGCGAGTGCCAAGAAAATTATAATTTGGCAGATTATTATTTTTCAACAAAACACCTCATTGGCATACATGATGTATTAATGATTTACTAGCACAATTTATTTTGATTGAAGAGTTTATGACATAGTTGTGATAGCAAGTGCATGACAATACATGCATACACACAAGCACAGAGGCTGACACACACAAAAAGACAAATTAATATTCTTACTATATCTTTCCGACCAAATACTTAAAAACAGCCAAACAAAAACAGTTTCTACTGACTCGTATTAAACTAGTTCGTATACACAAAAACCTACATATGTACTTTTTTTTCAATTTCAGGAAAACTATGAAACACTTTGGCTCTCTATTTTGAGTTGATCTGCAGACATTTTTTTCTTTTTAGCATTAGCATAAAATTTATTTTTTGTAGGTTATCACAGAAGACAATCTGACACACAAGAAGAAAACCATGTTTATTCTGCTGAGCACTTATTAGTAGAAATCCTACTAAATTATGTACCCAATGTCTTTTGTTAAATTATACTTATATATTATATATGCTACCTCATACTTATTTGTGGACCTATTTAGTTTTTCATGATAGTGAAAGTGGTACATTTGATATGTAATAACAATTATCAATTATTAGTACACTGGCTATTCTATGCTCCCTTCTTAGCCAATATGAAAGGCAGGAATGCAATAATGGGAAAAAGATAATTAAAAATTGTGCTATGACTAATACTAATTTCTGAGCAGGTAATTATCACAAAAAAAAGTTGTCAAAAATTAGTACTTCTGTTTCAACCCTTATCATTCTTTTGCATAAATCTTTATAAAATAAAAAGATACGACTATAAAATAGTAATTTTTAAAACCATTTCCAAAGCATAATCATGATTAAACTAAACCTCTTTCACATTTCATGAACCTACATGTACTTACTTTCTTTATAATATGAAAGAAGTTGAAAGCATTGCTGTGTTGTCTTTCTGGAATGAACTTACTTCATCATCATTTTGGCCCCAATATAATGTTAAAGAATAAAAAAAAAAAATCACAAATTCTGAGTACATTCACTCTAACTTAGTCAATGGTTTCCATTGCCATGCCCTAACTATTTACAACATTTTTAGAAGTTAAGATACCGTACTTTATGATATATGGTACTTATATACAGCTGGGTCAAGTCGTCACTAGAACACATTATGTGGTAATATCAATTCATGTTCATGTTATCTTTATTAATACATTTCCCGTATAAGTATAATGACAATATCCACTAATTGATCACATATCAAGCTCATCTTTCTCAGATCCCGTTAGATAAGTAAAAGATTCTGGAATAGAAATGGAAGACTGAAATATAACAGCTTGCATATATTACATATACATGTACACATTCTCAATTTGGATGTTCAGTGCATGAATTATGGTTACTGAAGATTTTTGATCTTAAGTTTTGTGTAGGTGAATCATATGTCATTGAAAGAAAAAATTATAACAGAAGAGGGGAAAGAAGAACATTCAAACTTAGTCATTAAAGTAACATACTGTACAGTACCTGAAATATGTTATAATTTGTACATTTAAAAGTTTTTCATGAAAAATAAAGACCCTTTCATTCCACCCTTTATCACATTCACAAGTTAAGTAAAGAAAAAGAAGAAAGAAGAAGACAAAATGTTTTAAGCTGTTTAAACATAATACTTAAAACTATGAAACTTAATCAACAACATTTGTGCCAATGAAATAACATTCTGAAAAGAGCTTTCCGACAATCAATCCTGTCAGGATCAGATATGCCATATGCACATGTTCCCTGCTTAGTGAATGTAACAGTGAACCCTCTACACTCCAAATCTCTTGCGATTGCCCTGAGGTAAACCCTATCAGTTACTTCATCATCTGGGTTATTCCAAGGACCAATACAGATATCTGCAGATATTGTTTCAAGGGGCAGATTAACACGGCAGATATGATTATTGTCAAAGTGTGCATTTCTTATTTCTTGAGGTTCCCGTAGTATTGAAATGACAGCATAAGAGACCACTTCATCAGAAAGAATGCATTGCTTCACACTGGCAATTTTCAGGATTTGGTCTATTGCATCATCAAAACCGTGAAGCTTGTTCTGAAACTGCAATCGGGCATGTCTTCCCATCATGACAGGCATCTGTTCTATGTGACGCTGCAATTCTTGCAGGCCAAAATATTTTGCTTCTCTATACACCTGAGGTGCCATAGTGGTGCAAGGAAGTTCACCAGTCCTTAGATATCGGAGAATATGACTGAAAAGAGCACCATCAGCATCTATAAAGTATCTGCCATCTTTGTCCTTGGCTACATGGTGCCTACCACTAAACATAGCAGCAAGCATGTGATTTCCCCCTTTGGTCAAAGTGCCCAGGCCTGTTGTGTAAGGAAATCCTCCCACATTCAGCTCCACCACTTGAGGAAACTGTGGAAAACAAAAGTTGGCAAATATCATTCTTTTAAAAAAATGTAATAAGAAAATAATGTTCCACAGCAAACTTATGAATTGAAATTATTAATGTTTTTGTGCTCTAGCTCTCAAACAAGTCCTAAACACCAGCAAAGGTAATCATCTTCCTTACATAATATTTACACTAAGTACCTGATATATAGTAGAGCACTGATATAAAGAACAGGCCCAGGCAAAGAAAATAGTTCTTTATCAGTAGTTCGTTATTTCAGTCATCCTTTCCCACACAGCTTCTCTCCCTCAAATACACCCCATTCTCCTTTTTTCTCCACAGTTTATGCAATTCACAATCTATTTCTTTCCCAGAGGGGTGAAAAAGAAGTAACAGAAGTTTGTTTCTTTTCCTTTTCCCTTAACTCACTGGCCACGGCTCACGCAACTTTTGTGTGATGGAATTCTTATTCTTTCCATACTAATCATGCAAGGCCTAAGTGAAAGATCCCAAACCGTTGCTAAGCCTATCGGTAATAATGCAAAGTTTCGTTCCGATCGGGCTGATAGTTTTTGTATGGCTGACTCCAAAGTAAAGTCAGTTTGGTGAGGCGAAATTCTGGATTGGTGGAAGATGGAAAGAAACGTTGGGAGGAGATAATTTGATGAACAGCATCTTGACCACTCCAAGGTCTAACCCTCCCCTCTTCCCCCTGGGAAATACCGATCAGAGATTCCCTTGTGCAAACAATCGCCAGACCAGCCGACCAGCGAAGCCAAGTAGCGGAATAGTGTGAACTCTACAGTAGTTGCGCCGCGCGAGGCTAACGGTGGTGGAAAATAATAGTTGCGTGTCCTGCAGTCGTTCTCTGCCGAACTGGTTCGTTACTTCAATCGTAAACCAGGAGGTAAAAGGGCTTGCCGGGCAAAAAAAATGAGTTTGTTAAAGCCGTCCGTTATTGCATGTTTGCTAAATGCGTCTAAATATAATTGAAATAAAGAGAAGGACAACTGGGGCAAAGAAATGTGTTCTTTATTTCCATCAATTCATTATATAAAAGTGTGCTCTGCTGTTTATGAAGAAAATTCTTGCTGTTCCCTACCATAGCACATTGTTTGTAAATTTTGTACACTAGTCATCCTCCTACTATGGAATCACACACACAAAACCTTGTTCAAACAACATTTTTGTTGCATTACAGCCCTTGGGCTCATACTACAATGGGGAGCAAGATTTTACCAGTGGAAGAAAAATTTCCAGAGAATGCATGTTATGAACCTTGAAAAACAGGGGGTTATTTTCCAATTCACTATTCTGCAAGATCAAGGCCAACGTGACCAATGCTGCCATTAACAACAACCCTTAACCCTAACCCTTTTTTTCTTTGTTCTCTCTCAAAACGGTGATATTTATGCAGAAAATGAAATGCGCTGGCATTGTGAATTGTGGTTGTAAGTCCACCAGGCTTCCAAACTCTGGCCTCAACTTGAGGCTCAAGGTAATACTTTCATCTGTTGCATTGTTGTGCAACACATGCTCCTCTCTCATTTCATCAGTGTCACAAGACACGAACATTTCAAAACTCAGGGTCTACAGTCTTCCCTATTTCCCCTAATCATTACTAATCCAGCAATCCTTGACTTTTAAAAAAAACCTACAAACAAAAGAATCTAGATATCTAGAGTCTAGATCTGATCTAGTCTTACCCTTAAAACCAAAACCCTAACGCCAATTATTTGTCGCCTTCAGTTCCAGTCTGCTTTTTCCTGTTCTAATAACAATATTTACTTAAACTCCAAGGCCATTAGATTTCACTTGCATTCTTCCCTTGCACAAATGAAAAACTTTTCTTAGACCAGGTAACTTAGAATTAGAATTGGAAAATCATCATCACCATCAAAAGTAGCTAGAGGACAGCTGAGTTTTAAAATGTCTCTTTATTTCTCAAAATAAAATGTACTCACGCTGCAGTCTGTCGTCATAATGCTTCTTTATTTTTTTTTTACAAGATGTTTGAATCTCCAACCTGAAAGCACTTGCAGATCATCTGCACTCTGTTTTGATGTAAACAAACTACCAATAAGCAAGGTACGCTACTCTTGCATAATATTGGCAGAAAAACATCCGGAATAGAAAGACAAAAGAGCTGCACATTGCCAGAAAAACAATTCTTTACGTGTATTAGATACCTTTGGTACATGAGAGAAACAAACCAATTATTATTAAAACGGTCCTTATTAATAAGCTTCTGCAGTACTACAACATAATTTGGAGAAGGAATGAAAAAGAACGATTCTCAATCCAGTTTCGTTATTCGTGTTGTGATGTATTTTTTTTTCTTTCCAACTACAAACAATTCGTGGAAAAAAAATCAATTATGGGTAATGACGAATGTGCATCTGAATTCAGTGAGTCTGCTTCTGAAATTACCGTGGCAGATGACACTTCTTATTTAAATTAATTTAATGGGAAAATAAGACATAGTTAATTTTGAGTGCAAACAACAAAATTATAAAAGAAAAAGAGGACTAATTTTGGCCTGTTTTCTTTGTTGGCATGTAGCTTTAATTTATCTGGCAGTGTAAATTCGCATAGCTTCCCGTGATACAAAATGGCGTCAAATTGATCTGTTCTGAAACATTTTGGAAGATGAGGAAGACGATAAACTGGGAGTGAACAGTTCGGAAAAGTGTGCAGCTGTTAAAACAATGGCTGATTCAAAATCAAACAGCTACATTGAGCTTATGACTGTTAGCGTCATGAAATATCTTGGTAACTAGAAATCTGATCTGTGTTAGTACTGTTGAAGTTGAGGGTTGTCTTCATTCAGGAACAATTTTGTGTAAAATAAAATGTAGGCTCTATAATTTATTTGTTTTACTTTTTCCATGTAGATTTATTATCTAGAAAATCTCGATCTAGAATAGAATCTAGATCTACATATTTATTGTATTTATATTTTTATTGTTTGACGTGATTCAATAAATTGATCCCCCATTCAAGAATTATGGTAGATCTAGCCTTATTGTAGGCCTGTTTAATTAATTACAAAGTATAAGTTGGTTTGAATGAAAATATGCAGGGCACAGATGTTGTACAAATAAGAAATAACATTTATTGTTTGTATTGTATTACTTCCTACTGAATGCTAATTCAACTTTATTTTATTGTAAACGATATTCTTGTGTACCGGAGCTTCATAAATAATAAATGAAAGAAAGCAAATTCAACTTTTACTGTACATTTCTCTTCCACACTCCAGAATCCAAGCTGGGAATCTGTCAATTGAAAAATGAAGTTCACGTGCCTGCAGAAAGAGCAGCAGTTCTTATGTGGGAACAGGTGAGACTGCGGCTAAAAAGAAAAGAGAAGAAGGGAAAGAATATTAATGTCACGTTGCTTATATCTTGTTGGATTACTGTGTATTGTTTAATATTATGCTGTCGGTTTAGGTGCACAGTCACAATTATCATTTCTTGATATTTTAATTCATTTATTGCCTTGAAGATTTACTGACTTAAGAAATATTATTATCTTTAGTTTAGTCAAATTAATTGTCATCAGTTTGTTAGATATAATTAGATGATATTATCTTTCCTTTCTTTCATGGCAGTATTAATTGCAAACTATAGGCCCACTCTAGTTTTAGTATTAAAGAGCGTAGAATAATATTGCTCTAAGAGATGTCTGTTTTATAATTTTTTTAACATAATGGTTACTCAGGGGACTTAACATAAGTTTCATATCGATTTTATGTATTTAATTGGACCTTGATCATTTGAATTAAAAATTATGTTTGATTAGTATAATGTGGCGCGGTGGCTGAATGGTTAGAGCGTTGGACTCCTAATCCAGGTGTCCAGGGTTCGAATCCGGGAGGTGACCGTGTTGTGTCCTTGGGAAAGACACTTTACACCATTTTTCCTCTCCCCAC
>JBDFRD010175747.1:0-12071 GCA_039654405.1 Bullina lineata | reverse complement strand
AAAAGGGTGAAAAAGGAGGTTTGGGGGGGAAAAGGGGGGGGGGGGGGGAAAAAAAAAAAAAAAAAAAAAAAAAAAAAAAAAAAAAAAAAAAGAAAAAAGAAAAGAAAGAAAAATTCGGAATTTTCAATTATAAAACTTCCCATGGGTCAAGTATTTCACAGATTTTATAAGGCATTTGTGAGCGCATATATTTCAGTATTCAATAGACCCTAAGAACTAACTTTCTTTTCAAGAGGCTCAAACGGTAGTGATTGGTCCCATTGCTTGTTTACAATTTCCTTTATTAGAAAAATAGCAAGGAAAAAAATCTCCCAGATCACACATTCTGTGTATTAATTATTTATCATTTTGCACTCACCTGTAACCAGAGCCAATCGCTCCACGCCTTCGAAGTCAGCATGTTCAATGGCCATAATTCCAGCATCAGAAAACAACTGTTCTGGATAATTGTAAATCAATTGTCTGCAAGGAAAGAAATAAAAGTGTTGATTGAATGATTGCACAAGTGAGAGTCTGTCCCAATCTCATTGTTTTGACGCACATGAGCAATTCATGTAAATGAAACCAAGGGAGAATATCTCAAAAGTTCATTGTATTAACTATCTCTAATGGCCATACATAAGAACTTATTTAATAATATTATATCATTTATCTATGACAGAAAAAGAAATAAAGTTCTCAATTTGTGTTATTTTTATTCAAATATGAAATTGATTCTACCAGAGGAAAAAAAAAAAAAAACGCTTGAAATTAATTCCTATTCCCATTTTCCTATGTTTCCCTCAGATTGGGGGGAAAAAATTAACAAAGAAATGTTTGTAAACAAACAGTGATAAGGAAGAGTACATGAAACATTTCTCTTGGCATCTACTTCAGTTTCTTTGTTTGTTACAAGACGACCATAATCCAAAAGATTTGTTTCACACCGTTTGGGAATTAATTTCGTGACCAATTTCTACAAATATCTTATTTAAGCTTGTGTTGTAATTCTATTTATGAAATTATCACGCTTTCATCATCGAATCTTTGATTGCATTCACACTTTAGGGGACAACAACTGTTGGGCTACCTGTTGATGAACACTGAGCAGCCATGCTTGATTATCTTTTCCACCTTGGCTTTCATCTTTTCCTTCTCAGCAAGCTCAAGCTGTGCCACTTTGGAGACTGCATCTACACGCACACGGGAACCAAACACCTGGAATCATAACACAAACTATTAGCACACAAGTACTAAATTCATACCTTTCAACACTATTTCTGAACAACTGAACTCCATGTGACAACACGTCTAATCCTAAAACTTAGAATTGGAGACTTATTTGATGCTCTATAGAAAACACGGCTTTCATTTTTCTTTACACCATTTTTGGCTACATAATAAGTCTTCTTCCTTCATCCTATTTTTTTGTTTTGCATTAAGTTGTGAACATGATAATAGAAGTTATGCAACAATGGATTGAAATGAAGGAAAACCAAGACATAAAGCATGCTTATTTGGGAAAGACTGTAATCTTAAAGATGTGATTTCAATATCGAATTTTACATTGATGATCATGAACTGCGTCTCACTTCATTCCCAACTGAGAGAAAAAACATCAATCACAGTGCATGAAACAGAACACAAGTAAACTCTCATCACACACCTTGATCTTGTCCGTGTCCATTGGCGTGTTGGCAATTAGAATTTTAGCCTTCTCCAGTTTTTTTGGCTGATTCACGCCAATCTTCTTGTCCAAGAGGAAACCTGTGACAAACCAATTTTAAATTATAATTAAGACATTAATATTAATCTTTTATAGACTGAATGATATAAATGAACTTAATAGGCAAATATGAACTAACAAAAGTATATTTAGTGTGACCAATATGGAAAATTAAGTAAAGAATGTGTAGGATAATTTATCAAAATGTTTATTTTATACAAATTGGACAGACTGTAAATCTTAAAAATAAATCCTTGATCCAGTTTAATTTCTGATTCATAGGTGACAGACAGAAAATGTAGCAGGCTCTATAAAAAATGCATTAGAAAGTCATCAACCTGCAGCAAGAGACTTGAAGATATTTAAAATTGTCCAAAATATGAAAGCTCTATGATGAATATATATCATTGTTATGAAAGAGTAGCATTTCAAATATATCTTCAAGCCAATGAGGATCAACAGTATTGTGGACATGAAAAAGTGCATTTTAATAAATAATCTAAAACAAAACGTTACTTATGAACTTTCCAGGTTCATCAATTACAAAAATAAGCAAAATGGAAGTTAAAGGACTATGTCTTACCTTCATCAAGATAGGAATCTGATAGGTTTCCTCCCAGCTTTTTGATGAGCTGAATAGCATCCAAGTTACCACTCCCCTGAAGTAAACAAACAACGGTGTTCATAAATATCCAGGAAAATGTGACTGAAATTTCAATTACATTTAGCAAATAAAGCAAAGAAAATGTCCATAAACAAGATATAAAACCGAAAATAGTCTCTACTGACACTGAGGATCAATTAAGGTGATGAGAAGTCTGGTTACTTGCTAGAAACCACTATTAAACAATATCATATAGGCCTACACGTTTTTAACAGTATGTACATAGGTTCATAATTAATTCTTACTTCAACTACAATATGAAATCATAATTTCTACATTCAGTGTCCAATTTTTTTTTTTTTTATGTCGCCTTGCTTTCAGAAGTGAATGAAAGCAATAAACACAGAAAATGTTCCCAAATCAAATTAAAGAAATTGTCAAAGAAGACTAGAAATTATGTTTTATCACATACATCCTGTCTTCATGCTGTTTTTTTATAAATGAACTGTGTGATCTTTTCCTGATATGATTGGGAATTGTTGCAAGCGTTTATTAGAAAAAAAGGAAACAAACAAGGATGACTGAAAGTATGATTCAGAGAGTTTAATTAGGAAACAAAACTTTGCAAAAGACTAAGGTAAAACTTTCCATTCCAGAAACTTTGAACCCAATACATATAAACTGAAAGATGAAAACTTTTTTTGTACAATTACCTTCAGGCGGAGGACTGAATCAACAGCTAAATTGGCAAACATGTCTTTGTGCTGAGTGAGAATCTTTGAACTGAGCGTTGTCCTTGCAATATTCATTAGATCCTCACGGAACTTTACTGGATCTTTTCTAAAGAAAGAGTAGATGATTAGTATAAACATCAATCCCATAATACTCCACCTTTATCACACAAGTTATATGTAATTACAGGCCTGATCAACAACACTTACACATAATACACGGTTGTGTTAACATTTGAAATGAAAGCGCACATTTGTTTAGCTTACCCATGGCCAGACAGTAAAAATAATGAAATCTGGAAACAAAAAACCAATACACACTCAAATTGTTATTATTTACCTCCTCAAAAAGGTCTTGTTTGGTTTCTCATTCTAAAAAAGGCTTACTCAAATTTTGTGATGCCCCTCTTACCCATTATCTCTTGCAGCATCTGTGAGGGCCGATCGAGCAACATCTACAGCCTTCCTCCAGCCAGCAATTACAGTCTGTGGGTGGATCTTCTGTGCCACCAAATTTTCTGCTTCCTGAAACAACACAATGTACTTTTATGGTAAAATGAGTTCTTGAAAGTAGTCAAAAATGAAGTGATGATAGTCTTGTACCACTTTTATAATTTTGCTTTACAGCAAAAGAGAATTGCAGCTATTTTATTAAGTCGGAAAGTTTTTAAGCTGCCAATAACCAACACAAAAAGAAAGGATGAAAATGAGTACTCTTTCTGTCTCTGCTGTAAAGCACAAGAACGACAGGATGCAACACTACACCTTGTAGATTAGTAAAAACTGAATTTAAAAAATTGTATTCTATGAGAACATATATTTTTCCAAAAAGTTACCTTAAGAAGTTCGCAAGCCAATACTACAACTGAAGTTGTCCCGTCACCGACCTCATCATCTTGTACCTTTGAGATATCTGTAAAGTAAGAAAAGTAACAGAAAAATTAATAAATATCATAAATAAATTAAATAATAGAATGAGTGCAACATAAAAAAATCACAGAAACCCACGAATGCTGTCTATAAGGCTCCAAAGGGCTTAATAGTTTTTTGTGGGATTCAAGACATATATGGTCACTGTATTAATTTTTGAAATTTTGAACACTTTGTAATGCCAGTAAGGACAGGGTGGCCTGGAAAGGGATCATTAAAACAAACCCATACACCGAAAGGTAGAGTTGGGGACATAAAGTAAGTAGTAAGTAAGTAAGTAATGCCAGTAATTAAGGTACATAAAGCTCTCTAATCTCATTCACTCACTTCTATCAAAACTGAAAACATAGTGAGCACAAATTTTTTGACAAAATACAGATAAAAATAAATGTGAGAACATAATTATACTTCTCTCTTACCGACAAGAATTTTTGCAGCAGGGTTATCCACACCAATGGATTTCAGAATGGTTGCTCCATCATTTGTAACTTGGATCTTCTCATTGTTGGACATGGTCTGAAGAATTTTGTCCTGAAATAGGGACAATAACAATTTAGCAATTAAACTTGTTCTTCACCTATACAGGATTCATTATCCATGAAAATACCCTTCATAACCTGGATTGAAAACTTGTCTTTTTGTAAAACACCTTACAAACCCAAGACTAAAAACTCATGTTTGTCTATGTCCAGTTTCATAAAGAAATAAGTAATCACTGCATTGTAAAGACACAGGGTTATTATCATTTACATTTCTGAGGCTAGGCTGTGCAGAATAACACACATTGGATTCATACTAATGCCTTGCTCACCATTCCTTTAGGTCCAAGAGTGCTCTTCACTAAGTCTCCGATGGCAATGGCTCCAACAAAGGAGGACTGGAGAAGAAAGAGAAAAAATCAGAATAATGACTCCACGGCAAATCTACCATGAAGTGGATACAAAGTTTCAATAGCTATCTTTACACATTAACCCAGGAGAAGATTGAGCAGTGAAACAGAGTTGTGAGCTTAATGAGTCCCTTTAGTTTCACTGCGCAGTTGATACTGACCCCAGAAAACATTTCCCACGGAAACCAAACACTGAAATTCCATTGGCTATTATTTATATTTATTTTTAAGTATATGACCAAATGTTCAAGCCTTTATTTGAAGCCAGTACTTTTTCATGACATAGTAGCCTATACTTAGGCCCACCTCAGTTCCTGATTGGCGGTGTGGGTCGACATAGTGACCCGATGCGAATCCCATTGTACCATAGTTTTCATTGACCAGAAGTCATGATAGTGCCGCTTCCAAGCCCAAAACATTCTATATTACATGTTATATTGAGCTCTGTTCACAAATATGCCCGAAACTAAGAAGATTTTAAGGCAAAGGGTTCAAATTCTTTCCTTTTTTAACTTGAAAGTTTTTGGGGGTGCTCAAATGAACCAATAACAGCATAGTGAGTCCATTGGTGAAGGGAGAAAAAGACTAAAAAGTAAAACCAAAGGTAAAATAAAGCCATGCACAAATCACTTCTAATTCTACAATTATAAATTAGGATGAAAAACCAGCTGTTGAACAAAATCTTTGTCTACAAAAAATAAACATGTGCTCCATTCTTTTTCTATAACAATGA
Source organism: Bullina lineata (assembly GCA_039654405.1). Taxonomy (NCBI): domain Eukaryota; kingdom Metazoa; phylum Mollusca; class Gastropoda; family Bullinidae; genus Bullina; species Bullina lineata. Next base: position 6,479 of record JBDFRD010175747.1, on the reverse strand, counting down.
ATTTAAATGGGAACATGATGGCATTGGACATAAAAAGATTACATCAATAAAATAAAAAAAACCTACCATGCGAGCTGTTTCAGATTTTTCCTCTTCTGCCCCATACTTGAGGATCTGAACTGGATTAAGAGACACCTGCAGCAATAGAAATGGGAAAAGGGCATACATTTTAAAATTCAAATTTGTCACCATAGACACTTTGCAGTATAGGCCTATAGATCTAGATCTAGCCTAGGCTAAAATCAAAGAGAAAATTAGCAGTTCTAGGTTCAAATCTATTATAACATAAATCTATAAATTATGCATATTTTCCAAATAATTTAGGCTATCATAAAATAAATTTATAGGCCTAGGCCCTAAAGGGAAAAATAGAGCAGTTTACTCTCGAGTATTGACTGTTGGTGAACAACAAAAGAATGAATAATAATGACAATGAATAGAATAATGAGTCATTCATTTATTTTAATTTTAGTGAGTAGTCTAGAGTCTTGAGCCGAGTCTAGAAGAGGCATTCCATTTTCATGAATTTTTCTAATGTCGTATAGAGTTATATACAAGCATATGGTATTACTATGTTCATCAATTTGTCTAAAACTGCTAAAACTAAAATGATCTCTGAGTCTCTGTATTAGACTGGCATGGCTCGTAATATTACGAATTACCCCATGCCGGTCTCCACAACCAACTTCAATTCAAAATAAAGGAAAATAAAGATGATTGTTACATTTCAAAATACCCCCTAATATAGAAGAGAGTGTTTAAAACCTTTTTCAAATACAAAAGTTCAGTTACACACAAAAATTCTTACCATGATTTATAAAGAAGTAACTTTTACGGTCTGAATGCGGTAGTCAAGCTAAATCACGTTGTTCTGTCTGGAATGTTCTACTTTTTTTCCATGAAGAGTTACTTCCCCCAGCCCCGGTCATTTGGCTAAAAAGATCAACTGAGCTATGGAGTCTAACACGCCAACGAAACAAATAAATACATAATGTTCCGGCGTTGTCACTTGATTAAGTTACAGGTGTGAAGATCTTCATCTTTCTAACTTGGGTATTTATTTATTTCAGCTCTAAAATGAAGTTTGCTCAACTGATAGGTTCAAACGTAAGATCACCATAACAGACTGCAGCATAAACTGTATCTGCGGGATGCCTAGATACAAGAGGGACCACTCCAAAATAAAAGCACTTCCTGTTTACACTGACGATCGTCATCAAATTCCGCATCAAGATTACCAACTTGAAATCAGGTTAGTTGCATTGATGTAGATATATCTAGATCTATAATTCTTTATAAATCAATAACTAGATCCATATTAGGGAGACGCATCAAAATCACGGTTTTCATGTTGGTATATTTTTTCATCTCAATTTCTTCTTTTCTGCTTTTAAGTTTAGATATCTAGAGATCTGTAAAAACGAAAAGATTCGGTCTGTAGCAGTGGTATTCGCCGGTAGCCTAGAATAGAAGTAGATGTAGAACAGCCTCGTTCTATATATCTATCTACGAATCGACACAGTTTCCTTGCTTTTTCTCTTTTTCGACCAATCTCATTTATTTCATTAAAGTGAAAGTACTGAAAGAGGTAATATCAGAAAACAGTCTAAGGAATGTCATAAAAAATGAATTCCACCCGTTTGTGTGTTAAGATAAATATTTTTCATTATGATTTGAATCTTGGGCGTATTATTTTAGTGGCATACAGTGTCAATGGAGAGTAAAGGGGATGATAAGCTACCCAATGTTCTCAGAATACAGGTATGAGGCAATCATCATTTAGCAGGTGCTACCCATTCTGTGTTTTTGTGAAGGACACATTTAATGCTTTTACTTTTGTGATGAAATAATTCTAAATTATCATTATCATATATATATATATATCTTGAGCTGTTCATTAAAAATGTTAAAATGAGCTTCAGATAAGGAATTATGTGTTCTGCCTCTCAGTAGAGAGAAATACGAGGCACTGGAAGTAAATTGTCCCAAGCTTTTGAAATAAGGGAAAAAGGGGGAAGTAATCATTTCATATTTATGCAAGTTGTATCAATGATTATTCCCCTGAAGGTTTTGCATTAACATCAGAGCCTTCCATCATTTTCATGTTTTATTTATTTATTTTCTTTTTTTTTTAGATCTTTGTTTCTATTTTACATTTCACTATACTGTTATTTTCTTTTGTATAATTGTTATTTGTTATCATTATTGTTTCCTGCATGTTTTGATTTTTTGAATAAAAAGTGTCTATTTTTAATTAATCTTACTGCCTGTCGGAGAATAAAAGCATACAGAAAAAGTGGTAATCTGAACAGCAGACAATCAGAATAGAAAGAGGTAAACACACTAGTCACTGAACAGCATGGACATTTCATGCAAACTCACACAGGCATGGGCATTTATGCACACACAAACACACACAGGCACAGGCATGTATGCCCACACAAACACACACAGGCATGGGCATTTATGCACACACCATCATGGGCATGTATGCACACACAAACACACACAGGCATGGGCATGTATGCACACTCAAACACACACGGGCATGTGCATGTATGCACACACAAACACACACATGCATGGGCATATGCACACACAAACACACACAAACACGGGCATGTATGCACACACAAACACACACAGGCATGAGCATATGCACACACAAACACACACACAGACTTTTCAGCACATAAAGAACCAGCTAACTTGCTGAAACTACCCATGAAAACAGAATGTAACTATCTGAAAGGTTTGGGGTGCCATACAAAAAACTTCTTACTTATGTAACAGTCACTGAGGTTTGTGAGTTGAAAAGACACTTGCAATCACTGAGTTAGTAATGGGGGAGCAAGAAGAAGAAGAAGACTTACCGAAAACAAACCATATTGCATTCATTCATTAATATATAAAACATGGAATTGATGGATCATGAATAAATAATGTATGTTTGTAGTTGTATTCTACCGGGCGCTTTGAGCAGTTCCATTGTCTTGTTCATGTGATTAAATAACCCCCATCCCACCACCACTCTCTCTACTAACTTGACTTATGCCTCTGCATTCCCGGAGGAACATAGGGCCAAAGCAACACTTTTCCATCAGACTCGGTTTCTTCTTCTTCTTCTTCTGCGTTCATCCTCCAATGCCCCATTGTGTCATAACATTAAGGATGTTGCCCCCAAGAAGTCAGCCGTTCTCTGGAGCTCCTGCCTGTTACCCCACAGTTTTGTGGTGAAATCTGCACCTGTGGGCCATGTTGTGCTTCTGAGCTGGTCATATGCTGGGCATGACTGTAAGATATAGACTCGGTTTGGGGCACCTCTCTTCAGCTTTGTCCATGACATGTCAGTGTTCTTAATTTCTGCCTCAATGCTTCATCGCCGTGTCTGTTTAGGTTGTCCAACTTTGCGCTTTCCCCGTGGATTCCACACAAGGCTTTGTCGGGTGATATTTGTTTGAGGCTTCCTCAAAGTGTGGCCAATCCAACCCCACTTTTTTTTCTTGATTTTCTTCTCTGCTAGAATGCCTCATTATCATGCATCGTATACACATGGATATCCCAGGAGCCTTCTTTTGAGGCACCTGAATCATACATCATTCTTGATCCTGAAGACAAACTTCTGGTAAATATGCCTACTGCCCTACATCTGGGCTTGTTCGTGACTGGTGCAGAGTACAATCTTTCGCGTGTATTTCCAACCAAGTCCGGTGCGATGTTCATTGGTCTCTGATTTACCTCGGTTAAATGCCAGATTGTAGGGTGCGATCGCCTCGACATTTTTAACTCTTACTGGACGGGCACATTAGTAGCCTATCTTCTTGTTTTTGTAGAGATTACAGATTCGATCTTGGTGGCGCTGTGCATTGGGCTCCTAATCCAAGGGTCCTTGGGAAAGACACTTCACACCATTTTTTCCTCTCCCCACTCAGGTGCGAATTGGGTACTGGCATGTTCTGCTGGAGAAGTAAACCTACGACAGACTAACATCCTGAGTAGAGATGAAGTCAAAAAAATCATATGTTCCCCTTCATGCTACAGAAACGGGGATAAGATCTGGCTCTATGGGCCTCATGGCCTTGAAGGAACTTACTTTACTCACATGTTCGATCTAGGCTAAGCTTTCTGATCGGTGATCACCCCTCAATAAAACTCACTTACTCTATTGGGCCTTCCCTTCAAACAGAGCATAGGCCACCAACGACGCTCATGTCATCGTAGTCGGTTCCTGTGTTGTCTTTTGTGCCCCCTTCCAGCTGCCCTCTTGAGCTCAGCCTCTACAAGACATTACATCTTATTTGTCAGGCCGACTAGTTCATTGTGTGTGTGTGTGTGTGTGTTGCTTTTACGGACCTCGCACGTTTATCTCATTTACAGTCCCCGAACTGGATGTAAATATTTTAAAGTCTTATTGGTCACGTAGACCGGAATTTTGTTCTTGTTTTTGAAAGGGACACACAACAACAGCAATCCAACAAATCGTCTTGTCAAAAATATCAGATCTGCCAAGGCAGAGGATATACAGGCGTCCCAGTCACCCCTATCTAGATCTAGATGAAATAATCTAGATAAATTCAATATTGCGAATTTCAGCTGTTGTTTGTATCGACGGCTTGCTGCAAGACTCCTGTAACTGACATTTTGACCAAAACTCACTTTTTATGCATTGTCTTGGGTTATGGCCTTGGCGCTTCTTGTGTCAAAATATCAGACTTGTACGCCCAATAATAAGCATAATGCAAATCTTTTCAGTTCTGCAATTACCATGTAAAGCAGGTTACAGGGGTTTACATCTGCACATATCAGTATATACAAACACAAGATTACCGTGTATGGCAGTTACAGGACTCTTGCATGTACCGATGTTGTTTAGTAAAGCAACCTTCCATTAGTTAAACATGGGCCAAATCCTGTAACTGTAACTATGACGCTATACAGGAATCTTGCACAGAAAAGTTTTTCTTTCTAAATGCCTGTAACCATCAAATTTAGCTCTTAAACAGTTTGTACTAAACATAGATGTACGACATTACTTGCATGCATGCAAAGGTCTATAAGGGATGTATATTCTAACTCACTACACCATATCTTACTTCACAAAAAAATGGGAAGGTTTTTTGCCTCTCCTGTAAAATTTGCAAAATGTAAGTTACAGGAGTCTTGCAGCAAGCCGTCGGTATATAAACCTTCTGAATCTAGATTTAACTAGATTCTAGAGAAACGCCGACAACTCGAACAATTTAATAGTCATTCAAACTGGCCAGTGAGGCTTTCGGATTCGGACCGCCTCATGTGATGTATTCCCTTTCCTAAATCGAAATGAAAATAGGAATCGTTCTGTTTGTGATTTCCAGGGAGAAATAGGAATGAAAATAGGAGTGGCTCAATTTCATTCCAATTTTGGACTTGTGTAAACGCAAAAGTGATTTCCTCAAATTTTCATTCCTATTTCCTATTCCTAAAACCCAACCTACCATTGTTACTGACTTCAGGATGTGTGGTGTGGTCCAGAATCGGTCGCCTGTATAAACACCTCCATCTGCCAAATGGAACACAAAACCAAGATCTAAAAGCAGCCCCGTTCCGCAACAGCAATATCGCACAGCCCGAGTTTGGGACTCGGATGTGTTTGAGACATCAACACGGCCCAGATTCCCAAGATATAGGCCTACATTATAGACCTTACTCAATCTGGGGATCCTCTGCGGATGCAATCGCTGGACGGCTGTGATCTGGAATGCACCGAGTCTGACAAGGTGGTCAAGGAATAAATGAACGACCATTCTGCTGGCGTCAGGTTGAATCATAAGAGCCACACATGACAGCGAAAGATAATAATTATCATGATAATGTCTGAGTTGTGGCTGCTGCTTGACCATGATGCTGTCAACGTGCTTCGTGTACGTTGATATGCGTTTGGATCCAGGATCTTATCGTAGTTGTTGATTTGGGTCCCTGTCGTCATCAGCCATGGCAAATATCTGAAGTTGGCCTCCCCTTTATGGACGCCGTGCTGACTGCAAGCATTTTTCATTATCGTCATTTTCCGAAGATAACGCACCCCTTTTTTATTCCTAAGTAATTAGTATCTCCGAGTTTCGTTATATAATATAGCTACCGGTATAATTTTTAAAAATATTATTGATGTTGGCAATGGTCCCTACAGCCCTCCTTCCTTCTTGGATTCACGCTTTCGTTGTTCTTATCCAGGTTACCGTATATTCGCTTTTTCAGTCCAATTTCTAATCTGATGTCATCAACGGTTAAGTTCAACGTTTCGCTGCTGTGGTGGCATGCGTGCGCATATACCGGCGGTCTAAAAATGAAATAGAATGAATGAAAAATACCCATCAGCCTGACAGATTATGATAAAGATTCGGTCACTGAAGACGCAGGGAAAATATTTTTCGTACTGCTATCATTTAGGCGAAGAGCACAATTAATTGATATTTATAGTTTATATGTGGGATTTTGTCGGG
>JBDFRD010175526.1:0-12073 GCA_039654405.1 Bullina lineata | reverse complement strand
ATACATATATATATATATATATGCATGTCTGTGTGCGTGTGTATGTATCTCCTCACTGTATTTTGCTCAGTCTCATCCGGGCTTTTGCAATCTATTCCCTCTCCATATCTCGCCTTTTCCCTCCCCCGTCACTCTTAGTCCTTTTTGACCGTTCGTTTTGTCTAATCTAGCTCTCACATATACCTCTATTTTTTTATTTTCTTTGGTGCCCTCCTTTCCTTATCATTTCTTTCCTCCTCAAGCCTTCGTTCCGTTACTTCTTCACCTCCACCCCACAATCTTTTTTATTTTGTTTTTGCGCCGACGTCTCAGGAAAAAACAAAACAAACAAGAAACAATGAGGCAGACAGGAAGAGCTTATCGTAATCGAGTTTGCCGAAAGGGGACGAAATATGTCCCCAGTGTCAGACAAAAGAACTCACCAGGTGTTAGAATCGATACCGCTTCTCTCTTGTCAAAGTCAATCAATACTGAGCACAAGAAAAATCGATCTCTTCTGAAACATATTCCGGTTGACAACCAGGAAGGAGGTTAATAACAAAAAATCCACAGATCTCTTTCAGGAGAAATTAAATAATAATGAAAACAAATAACGAGGAGCATTTCGGGAGAACAGCCTGAACCCACAGCCGTCCCCATCCCTTTCACACACACACACACACACACACACGCGCGCACTGACGCATTGACACACACGCACACATACGCACGCACAAAAACAAACAAACAAACACACGCGCGCACTTACGCATTGACGCACACGCACTTATACGCACACACGGAGACATACACACGGACGCATGCACGCACACGCACACGCACTCATACGCACGCACGGAGACATACACACGGACGCATTGACGCACACGCACACATACGCACGCACGGAGACATACACACGGACGCATGCACGCACACGCACACGCACGCACGGACACACGGCCCTTCAGTTATATATGGACGGATATTTCCATTTACCGTAGATGTTCAAACAGGAATCCCCCAATGTCCGGTGGAAAAGTGTTTGAGAGGACCCAATAAAACCGCCTATAGAGGCATTATACGAGCGTTTTTTTACCCTTTAAAACGGGGAAAAATCGTTTCTCTGTCCACTTCTCCCAAAGGAATTACTTTATTTAATATCTAGACCCGCCATTTCCGCCCTGGCTCGACGTGGTCTTCGCGCAAGCAGGTCCAAACCCGAGTGTTATTCTGGCTACTCCGCGGGTTCGCTATCTATTTGCACTGCCGGCTTAGTTTGTTTAGTTTTCTTGATTTCCCAGATTTTCTTCCTTATGTGGAAGGTAAGCATAATGCAGCGAAAAAAAAGAAGAAAAGAAGAAACACGAAGAGAAGAAAGTATGCTGAGAATGAGAAAGAAAACAGGCTCTGCCTATACAAGTGAGGCTTTATGCTCAAACGTCGTTGTTTTGTCCAGAGAACTCAAGTATGTTTGGGCTGAAAGACGAATGAGTCAAGGTTCTACACAAAGAAGTGCACTTAAAGAAATGTTCACTAACAGAGACGTTCACTAATGAGAAGTTTACAGAGAAGTTCACGAACAGAGAATTTCAATAACAGAGACGTTTACTGGCGGAAAATTTTACAATGGGAATGCTCTTACACTCTATTCCACTTTCATTTGGGTAATTATGTGCGTACCATGTCACTTCTCACACACACATTTACTGCATGAGTTGATGTGCCTCCTTGATGCCTTTTCAGCTAGGTACTTCTCTTTTCTTTTTCTTTTTTTCTCCTCTTCTTTTTCTTTTTCTCTTTCTTTGTCATGTCTCCCACTATAATCGGTCTTCTCTCCATGTAATTGTTGTTGTTTTTGTTTCATTTAGAAGAGTTTACTAATAGAGACGTTCAGCAGATTCTAACAGAAAAGTTCACTAATAGAGAAGTTTACTAACAGAGAAGTTCACGAACAGAGAATTTCAATAAAATAGACGTTTACTAGCGAAAAAGTTCACGAACAGAAAATTTTACTAACAGAGAAGTTCACTCGCACAAAAGTTCACAAACAAAAAAGTTCACTAACAGAGAAGTTTATTAACAGTAAAGTTCACTAACATACAAGTTTACTAAAGAAGAGAAGGAAAAAAAGAATACAAGTTGTTGTCGTTGTTGTTACATTGTTGTTGTTGTTGTTTTCCCCCGAAGACAATAATATCGACACGTTTGCTTCGTTTTTGTGTTAGTCTACTTAAGGATAGCTTCTTTTAATTGTATTTCCTCAACTCTGCATATTTCAACTTCCTGCAGCATTCAATCACTTTTTTTTCTAACCATATGACTATTCGTTAACAATGCTATGCACAACCTTTCTACATTCCCTTACAACATGGCTATTTATTGAAGCGTTAGTGAGCATTTTGGAAATTACGCTTATTAATTTCTTGCACATTATTAATAATATTGTGACGCAAATAGAGAGTCGATGGCAGGCTCCAAGTGCGCTGATGAAGATTTGCGTTGCGTGCTTCAAGTATTTCTCTTTCGTCGTGGACTGTATGTTTTTTTTCTTGATCGCATTATTTGTCCCAGTTTTCAGAACAGAAAACTCGCCGCTGACAAAAAACATACAATAATTTTAAAAAAGTAAGTTAAATTACTTCAAGGCCAATAAGACCCATAGAGCCGGAGCGTATACCGGTTTCGGTAGAGTGCAGCGGAACAGATTATTTTTCTTCATTTCCTAGACAGGACGCTAGTCTGTCGTAGGTTTACTTCCCCAGCCGAATATGCCGGTACCCAATTTTCAAATGGGTGGGGAGAGGAAACATGGTGTAAAGTATCTTTCACAAGGACACGACACAGTCACCTCCCGGATTCGAACCCTGAATCCTTTTAGGAGTCCGACGCCCTAACCATCCGGTCACCGTGCCACCTAAAAAAAATGTGTGAAAAAATGTCACAGAAAGCGCACTGTCTGAATTCACCTGGCGCCGGATATGTGTGGGCTTGCAACATGTGAGAAACTATGAGCAGATGATTCGCTCAACATGTATCATCATAACTTGTACTAAGTAAATACGAGGGGTGTCCCAAGAGTAAGGTGAAAATGGCCATAACGGAAAAACAAATGGATATTTTTCAGCTCTGTAAACGGAATTTGATAGATAAAGCGTTTCTGCACCCACGTGCACACTTACGTTACCGATGATGAATGTGTCATTTTTTGTCATTACAACAAAGATGGTGACTGTAATTACTGAGTGGTCAAAGACTGAAATTCGAGGTGTGATACAGTTTCTGATTGAAAAAGGAAACAATCCATCTGAAATACACTGAGAATTGCTAAATATATATAGGAAAAATGTGATACACAAAAACAAGACTACCACTGATGCAATTTGTTTCAAGAAGGTCGATCAGACCTAGAGGACAAGCCACGGTCAGGCCGCCCAAAATCTTCAAGTTCAAATGACAACATGATGCATTGAGGCACTCATCCGGGAGGACAGACGCCTGAAGTACGTGAGATTGCCGTAAATCTTGGTCTCTACAAAACTGTTGTACGTAGACTCGTCAACGAGTAGAGCTTTTGAAAAGTGTCAGCTCGATGGGTTCCAAATGAACTGACTGCAGAGCATAAAGTGAACCGCACACAGGCATCTCAAACTCTTCTCAAACAATAGAATGACGAAGGAAAAGAAACAACTGGACCTGCTGAGCAATCAGTTGGGTTCACTGGAGACTTACACGACCGTCAAGAAAGCTTCCTTGATTACATGGTAACCGATGATGACACCTGAGTTCATCACAGGACACTAGAAACAAAAAATATACTCAATGACACGGAAACGCCGATCATCTCCTCAGCCGAAAAGTTCAAAGTGCAGCCTTCAGCGGGGAAATTGATGGGACTCAAAAGGTGTTATTTTAGTGGACTTTCTGCTACCTGGCCAAACTGTAAATGCTGCCAGATATTATGAAACGCTAGAGAAAAGTCGTGGGGCCTTGACGCCTGAGCAAAGGAGTCGTTTTGCAGCGTGACAAGGCCACTCCCCATACTGCAAAACATGACCAAATAGTAGCTCCATAGGTTTGGGTGGGAAATTTTGACACACTCACTCTACAGCCCTGACCTAGCCCCATCCGATCGCTATTTGTTTGAACCCCTAAAAACATTTAGCCGGCAAGAGGCTCGACGAGGACGAAGAGTTCATTTCAGAAGTGAGAACGAGTTTGCAAACTCTTGACGAGAAATTCTTCAGGGAGGGTGTCTATTCTCTCATGCATCAGTTGGAAAAATCTACATAGAAAAGTAGTTTTAAAGTGTAAGAACAAGTGCTGAAAGTTTCATTTTGTTCGTAAAAAAATTGTTGAATTTATGCCATTTTCACTCACTTTTGGGACGTCCCTCGTTACCCTTGAGCCCAAAGTCAGCTTTGATGTGCTTCGACCTTTTAATAAATACGTTCTTGGCGTGGTTAAAGAGTGAACAAAAGATTGACAGACAAGCAAAGTTAGTAAAGGAGCTTTGCGTCAAGCTAACATTTAATGTCTGTTTTCAGAAGAAAGGTGTAACGTAAGAAGCGAAAGCTAATCAAAATCAACTTGGAATCAGCTACTACATTGTCTCCTTCTGATCTGTCATTTTCCCTCAAACATATACACTTATCTGCAGTAAAAAAAAAAGAGGGGATGGGGGTATGGAGGGGGGAGGAGGGATGAAGGGGGAGGGGATTCTGTGCAAACGTCCTTGACTTTGAAGGGAAAGTTCTCGCGTACATTCACAGTGGCCTCCAGTTTCCTGACCACGAACTAGATTCTTCACAGGCCCTGCCCTCATGGGAGGACTCAGGGCTGTCATTCCCTGAAACGGCCACAGTTGGATCGATGGGGATGTAAAACCCAAAACCATAAACTCGAACCCAGAATCAAGTTTTTTGTGTCGTGCAAGCAAATAGGAAGTTCCACATTTTCACAACCCGTGTGCCAGGAGGCCGGAGTATTGGCCAGAGAGAAACTCTTTTGCTTGCCGCTTTTGAAATAGAGCCAACATCAACGTTTACCTACTAGGGACGGGACCCCTGTTTGAATACGTCGCTCTTTTGTTTTCGATGTTCGACCCTTATTCTTTTCTTTAAAATAAAAACAAACGGAGATGAAGGGAAATACAAATGCAAATTTAATGATAACATTTAAAGGCAAAAAAGATTAAAAAATAACTCCTCTGCAATAACCTTTGAAATTTTCAGAACAAGCAACGTGTCGTGTACAATCGAACATTGACTCGGAAACAAAAGGAAATTAAAGGGCTTCTCTTATGGCTTGCTTAAGCCGTGACGCTTGGCTCAGTATGGGTCTGTTGTCGGCTTCGATGCACTGAAAGGTTGTGACAGGAAAAGAGGGGCAAGGGGACGTGGAAATGAAAAGTGCGCCATGGGTGAGAAAGAGGAGGAGGAGAGAGGAGAGGAGGAGGAAAAGGAGAAGGGAGGAGAGAAGGAGAGAAGGAGAGAGGAGAAAGGAGGACTAGGAGAGGCGGACGAGAGGGAAGAGGAGAGAAGAGAGAAGGAGGAAAAAGTAGAACGAGGAGGAGAGGGGAAGAGGAGAGAGGGAGGAGGAGAGGATAGGGCAGAGAGGAGGGAGAAGAAAGGAGAAGAGGGGAAGAGGAGAAGATAGAGGAGGAGGAAAAGAAATGGAAGAGCAAGCTGAATGGGGATCAGTCTGACTCGTGCGCTTGCTCTGGCTTCTTGTTGTGAAGAGGACTAATGAAGTGACTAATCATGAAAGTGGTGATGTTTTAATTAACCCCCTTCCCCAGCCCCTCCTCGCCCCTCCCGGCAAACAGTCACCAGTTTGTTGCTTTGGGGACGAGACTTCCTCCTCTGTCTGATGTATGCCTGTCTGTCTTTCTCTATTTGTCCCTCTGTTCTTCTGTCTCTATCTCTCTGTATCTCTGTCTCTTTCTCTATCTCTGTCTCTCTCTCTGTTTCTCTCTGTCTCTGTCTGTCTTTCTTTCTCTATCTGTCTCTGTCTCTCTGTCTGTCCCTCTCTCTGCCTCACTGTGCGTGTGTTTGTATATCCACCATGTCATCCTACTGCCAATCCCCCAAATTACAAGCAACGGCATTTTGAACAAGAGTTCTTCCTTTCGCTAGCCTTAGACTTTGCTTCTTCACTATACTCGTCTTTGCACTCATAATCATGGTGTTGTATAGTTTTATATTTCATTATATGAATTATTCATTCTCTTTGTTTGGCTACGTCAGTCATATTGCTGTTTGATTGTGTATTGGACAACAATAATTATACTGACTTATTACGTATTTTGTTTGACGATTATAATACTCTTTTGCTTCATGATATAATTTGTTTGATAACTGTAATTCAATAATTATTTTGCGGTATTTCATTTTTTTTGTCATTATGACATGAATAATTATTTAATTTTGTTGTATGACGTTACAAATCTGTTTGACATCTCTCAAGGGCTTGCTGCACCAAATTATCAATTTTGGACCATTTTTGCTTTGATTTATTATATATTTCTTATTCATTGGGCGAAAATCATTATTTTGATGCATTATAATTCACCTTTTTATCAACATTAATTTCGTTATTCCGTTAAAATTGTATGGACGTTTTGAAAATAATATTTGATTTTGCTTTTCTCTGCACGCATGGAGTTGGTTAGGCTAATGCTTTCTTTGACATAATTGTCATTTTATTCAATGAAATAATAAATTTTGCTGTAATCATCCACAATATCAGACCGGTAGCCCCCAGTTGCGTCGTGGTGGAATAGCTATGCCATTAGATTTTCAATTTGCAGTCGTTAGTTCCAATCCTGACTCTGGCATCTCCATTATTGAGCCCTTCGGAGAGACACTACACAACCCCCACCCCCTAAAAAAACCCCTTTCTTTTTTTCCCTCTTTTCTACCAGATTCGAACTGGGTACCGGTATATTCTGCTGTGGCTGTAAATTTGCTGGTAGTAGTGGTAGCGTTCTGTTTAGACTGGAAGAATCACCCATTCCACTTCACTGAAATTCCCAGCCCCCATCTACCGTGCCAGCGGCATTAAAAATTGCATCGCATTCTCAAACCACGGGAGACTATGTAGTCGCCTACATTTCCATATCGCCTGTTTCCAACGTTCTGACACTCATAAGTGCATTGGCGTATTTTACGAAGAGAAAGAAATCTTTTTTTTCTGAAGGAGAGGTGGGCGTGACCTAACAATGTCTTAAAACTACGATTCCAACATCAACTGTAAAAAAAAAAAACCCAATTAAAGCCTGCAAAGAAGAATTTAGAACGAGTGTTAATTCATAATGCCTTTCTTCCTCCTTCTCCTTCTTCTCCTCCACCTCCTCCTCGTCATTCTCCTCCTTTTCTTTCTTCTCCTCGTTCTCGACCTCCTACAGTTTCTTCTCATATTCTGTCTGCTCTTCGTGCTCCTCCTTTTCCTGCTCTCATTATTATCGACCACGTCTTCTGTGATTTCCAGAAAACATCCCAACAAAAATGTGATATCTGCTCACACTTCATTTCACGGTCATGGTGGGCCACCAGTTACAGATTATTTCGCTTTCTGAATGGCCACAGCGTTGGACTCCCAATCAGAGGGTTCTGAGTTTGAATCTGACTGTTGTTGTGTTGTTAGGACAAAGATGCTTTTCCCACCGTTCTTCCCCTCCACACTATGTGCCGACATATTCTTTTGGGGTAAAGAAAATATAGAAGACTAAAGTCTTGTCTAGAATATTATTTAAAGTATTATCTATCCTTACTGTATAACCTGGGATAAACTCCAACTCTTTTAGTCTTAAAGAAATTGACGTATCTTTTTTTTGATACTTAGACAGGCTCCAACTCTTTCAGTCTTAAAGAAATTGACGTATCTTTTCTTTAGATACTTAAAGTATCAAATAAAAAACAATTCTCCAGCCCTCCAAAGCTTTTCATTTCTCTTCCTTCCTACCGGAGAAATGCCATTCGTGTATTTCCTTCATGCCTCCTTCACGGACTTTATGGTCATGACATAATACCACCTGGAGCACCCTGGGCTGCCCGTTCGTTTTCGAGGTTTTCAGTAATTATAAGTAAGTTCCAATAAGGCCAATGAAGCCCATGGAGCCGGAGCTTATCCCGGTTTCGGTAGCGTGAAGCGGAACAAATGATTTTTCTTCATAAGTTAGACAGGATGCTAGTCTGTCGCAGGCTTACTTCCCCGGTAAAATATGCCGGTACCCAATTCACACCTGGGTGGGGAGAGGAAAAAAAGATGTAAAGTGTCTTTCCCAAGGACACAACAAGGTCACCTCCCGGATTCGAACTCTGGACCTTTGGATTAGGAGCCCAACGCTCTGACCATTCGGCTACCGCACCACCCTTCAGTAATTATAGCTAGATCTTATTAACCCTTTCATTGCCAGCTATCTGTAGCTGAATCCTAGAAAAATGTTTTTTTATGATAAAGTGAGAAGAACTGGATTAAAAAAACAAACTATTTCAGAGCTTTTGCTCTTCATTTTTGTGCTTAGAAGAGTTGGGTGTTGTGTTAATTAATAGTAAAGACCAATATTAGAATCCAGTGAAGTAACACCATTAATGTTAGCAAGTAGCAAAAATTGCTTTTCGTCGATCACGAAATTTGGCAGTGAAAGGTTTAATTCTTTTTGAATACTTTGGGTATCTTAAACTTGAGTCTACGCATTGTTTTGAATCTGGGCGAATCTTTACAACCACTTGCACTTTAAGTCAATTCCTCCCACCTGCAGAAGTTTCACCTATTGTTGGTTTGTTCGAGGTGTGTGTTTCACAAACCTGAAACTGCAGCATATTATTTCTGTACACATAAGCAAAGGAAAACATGTTCTTTTCTCTACATATTGCATTAAGAGCAACAAGTTGACATGGCTTACTCAGTACATTCGTTCAGTCTAGTGAAGGTAGCAATAATAAATAACATACAAAAAGGGCGCGACAAAGATAGAGATCTTTACATAAGATAGACGTTACAAGACGGAACAAAACGTATTGCTCGGCATGCCTATCTTCAAGGGAACAACGAAAACACGCAAAGAGAAAGAAGTGAGAGTAACATGGGAATGCCAGGATAGCGTAACATGAGAAAGAAAGAGGAGTAAAGACAAAAATAAATGGAATAAATAAATAAAAATCAAATGTGAAAAAGAAAAAGAGGGTCGAAGGAAAATTGGTTCACTTAGCTGAAGTGGCTTCTGAACAAAAGAAGAGGGGCAACTCCAAAATAAACAGGACAGACCGTTATTATAGGATAGATCAAAGAAAGAAGACAGCTGGGTATAGTCAGAAGAGGAGTAGTCATTGGATGAGAGGTGGGCTTCCCTTTAAGAACGAAAGAAATAATGTCTGTAGAAATTCAAGGGGGCGGGAAATACAACAGTGGTCTATGGGTACAAGGAAAGAAGTGACTGTCAATGTCGATTACCAGCAGGTCGACGCCGGCTGTACTGAATAGAGTTGTCCCCGCCCACAGCGAGAGGCGAGATTGCCCGACACAGGCATCAGATATCTGCTGTATTTAAGTCGTTAAATCACTGTTGGGGCTGCTGATGGGCGTTTACTTAGGCGGGGTGAGAGATAGTACATGTGATGGAGAGGGAAATAACCAAGACCAAAGGGATAAGAGGCCATGGATGGACAGCACCAAAGAATGACCAGATGGCGTTAAGTGAAGGAACGCATGCCATGCCTGGGTGAATGGTCCCCCCGGTCTACTCATTAGAGTGGATGCATGTTTGCTAGTGTTAGTATCTCAATCGTGATGATCCCCACCATATCTTCAAGCCACAGACAAGCATGTTATTTGCACCGTCATGATCGGAAAGGCTGAAATTATTGGAGACAGGTTTCCCGTTGTTATCGCGTGTATCACGTAGATGTCCCGCGAATCTGTTCACTAATCATCGGCCCATTTCTCCAATATATTGCAGAGAGCATCGTAAGCTATTGATGATGCAGAGTGGGTTTCTGGTCGTACAAGTGAAACCCTCCAAGATCACGTAATATGAGTCGGGGAATTCTATGTGGCTCTGCTAGGAAACACGCGAGCAGGTCTTGCGTCTAGCGTGACCACAGAGCGGCATGCCCATCTGGACAAGCATATCCTTCAGGTTTTTGTCTCTGCGAAAGACAACTTAAGACCTAAGTGGTGGACTTGTTGGCGAGAAGAACTGACAGATTCTGCTTGACCATTTTGCGCATAAGCGGGTTGTACGGATGGTATGTCAGAATCAGTTTGACTCTGGTCATTTGTTTTGTCTCGTTTGGTCAGCGCCTCCTGGCGGGACGCTTTCGACACTCGGTACGGCTGCTTGGAGAAATCCTCGGGCATGCACTTGTTTCCAAAGAATTGGAGCATCTCATGTCTGTTCCGAGAAGTCGAGGTCGGTGTGGCAAAGACGGTGGAGTCATAATAGTTGCAAAAAGGAATAGAATCCTTATAGGCACGCAGGCGGGAGGAAGTGTGCTGTAAGTATGAATGAATGTCTGTTTGAAATAGGCTGCGGTCGTGATGCCGTTACGTAGAATTCTGTATTTTGTAGTTGCCTGTATCTTTCGGCACGACACAAATTGATATCCCACACCACGACGGTACCTCCTTTATGGGCCGGTCTTATCACAATGTCCTGCCTTCGGCGGTTTTTTTGTTGTTGGAAAGCTAACCTTTCACTTCACGACATATTTAGTTTCCGCAAGGCTATCGAAGTGAAACACTCAAAGTCTTGCCGTATTTTGTAAAAATATACAACTCTTCACTCTCACTCACTCATGCCCTTCGCTCCCACTGGGGCATAGGCCGCCGACAAGTTTCCTCCAGCCATCTCTGCCCTGGGCCAGTCTCTCCAGCTGTCCCCATGTGCAGCCCATCTTCTTGGTGTCAGCGTCCAGGTCATGTCGCCATGTATTCTTTGACCGCCCTCTCTTTCTTTTTCGCTGGGGGTTCCACTTGAGGGCCTGTCTTGTAATGTAAATATACAGCTCCAGGGGGCGATATTTTCCCGACTCTGGATTTATAGATGTTTCTTCTTCTGGAAGCGTACGAATTCGTGAACCTCGTTGGTAATATGGGAATCACGCATGCCAACCTGGTAGACCACTCTGGGCCGGCGGAAATAATCCTCTACTTCCTGACGGGTGGTGTATTTATCAAACGCTGTCAGCGGGATGAATTTGGGTCATTTACTCAAAATGATCTTGCAGCAGCAGTAAGGGGTAAAGTGGGTGGTATGCAACGGACTTTGTTGTTGGTGTCGGCTGTAACCGTGGAGTCGGTGGGGGCGGTAGAGTGGACTGAGATGGCTGTTGAATCTAGTGGGTCACAAGGGGATGTAGGATTCGTAAGTATTTGCAAACATTTACCAGTGGAATTCGCTCAGCACGAAGCGTGGTGCGAAAACTTTCCCAGAACTTCTAAAACGTACAACTTCCAAATTCACTAAACATATGTAAAATTATAAGCAGATGAAGGAACTCAATCAAAAATCGACGCTGCGATTTTATTTTTCTTCCTGTTTGCAATCTAACCCTGAACACAATTAATTCATAGATGGAAACATCTACTATTTTCATCATTTTTATATATTTCATTCATTGTTATTTAAAAGAAAAGTAGGAATATTCCATTAAGCTGTAGCTCCGCAAATTCCGTTGAAGTCTTCTCGTCAGTATTAATTCAATGTTTTAATCTAACACTGGGACCAAATTAAAACGAAAAACAACCCAACAACAACTAACAACAAACAAATCATTAGGAAATAATTAGCAGCTGAAGCTGGGATGTAGAGCTCCTCTCTGGGGAATGAGCGAATTCTGGCTGTGAAGGAAGCAAACGAGGCTGTCTTTGCTGCTGAGAGGACAGGGAGAAGCACAAGAGTGAGGGGTGGAAAGAAAAGGGACGGAAGAAAGAAATGGAGATTGAAAGATTTAGAGAGTGAAAAGAGAAGAAGAAGAAGAAGAAGAAGAAGAAGAAGAAGAAGAGAGAGAGAGAGATAGATAGATAGATAGATAGATAGATAGATAGATAGATAGAGAGAGAGAGAGAGAGAGAGAGAGAGAGAGAGAGA
>JBDFRD010175415.1:0-12083 GCA_039654405.1 Bullina lineata | reverse complement strand
CCCTATGGCGTCATCTCCCCCCTCCCCCCCCCCCCCCGCTTTTTTTTTAATATTAAGAACGTACGTGTCACAGCAATGATTCTCGCCCGAACGTCAGTCCATAGTTCAGGTCAATATGACATAGAATAAATCGGTTCTCTTCGCTCAGCACAATTATCAAACCATGAAGGGAGAAAATGGTCCATATTTCGCACCTCGTCAGAACTGGCACAAAATCATAATGAACATTATCACTGCTCCTCATATCTGTAACGACTAAGCCGCTGTTTGGCGGTGAATTATCCAAAAGCCAACGGCGATAGTTCATAGTAAAAGCCGTTAGCAAGAATTAATGTTTAGACTTGAGGACATCAAGTCCATTGTTCCTCATGTGATGTCCGAACAACAAAGGGTAAAATCAATCATGGATGAGCACGTGGATCAAAGAGTGTGGTCAGGTCACGCGGGGTGAATCACAATAAATACAACAGAGATGGGAAAGAGATAGGGGTAGCAGTATTGAGAGAAAACGCTGATACATAATAATATTATATATATATATAGGACATCCCAAGGGAAGATTCTTAAGATCTTCTTTTTTTTTAACCAACTCCAACATGAATACGAGGTGATTATTTTGAGTTTATGAACTGGTGACAGCAAACTTAGACATCACATATATGTTTACATGTTCAGCAGAGTTCATACTGGCAACACCCGTGGCTGCTATTTCGACATTGCTACAACCACGATAAATAAATTACATGTATTGTCTTTCTTTTATAAACCTGGCTTCCTCAGACCGTACTAGATAAAACAGTTTGCTAATCATGTGGGACTCCAACTGACAGCAGTCCTCATCCAAACCATTGAGCCCCTGTCTGAGTGATCGGCAAGAATCTTTTGAATAATTTCTTACCAAAAGGCCAACCTGAATAAGCCAGAGAATCCATTTCATGATTTGTTAAAATAAAAAAAAAACCTGGACCTTCATGCTCCCTTTTAATCAGGTTTGAGTCCAAAAATCTGTTCACTTTCAGCTATCGGAGTGGGGTAACATCTACCACTATTTAACGATAAGGACACACTACGCCTGGAATCCTAATAAATTATGCTCGCTGTCGTGTGGATACGAGCCATTACCCAAGGCCAAATCACGTCAGGATGCGCGCATAAGCCCTTTAATATTCTGACGTCTACCGGCGTGGCTTTGAGTACTTAAAGGGAGGATTTAGATTGCGACAAAGGTGAGAATGTGATGCCCAGACAATGGCAGCACTCGCTATCCTGATTGTCAGTCTGTGTTGCCTAGTAGGTAAGAGATATTGCGGGGGTATTTTTGTGAGTTTTCTTTAACCCTTTGATGACGACACGACACGTGCCACATTTTTTCTTGCTTATGACAAATGTGCAGTGCAGTTCTCGTAAATTTAATTCAGATGTTGACGTCATTTTGAATTCACCATGCAGACAAAGTTATCGGTTGTTTTAGTATAGTAGATTTGCATTCAGTCAATAGATGAGGCCCATCAAAAACGTCTAGTTACGTTTTTAAGCGTAGCCCGTCACAAATGAGTTAAGTATGAAACACTGGGAATATGGTGTTATTATGGAATTCTTGCAATTATACAGAATCCGTGAATCTGACTGTCAGTCCATGTTCGTCTTTCTTTCTTAATTAACGAAGGCTTCCGATTTTGACGAATGCAGTGTGCTTCAAAAGAAAAATCGTTTCGTATGAATGTTACTCTTATTCCCTATTTTTTTTCTCTCGGAATATTTTAGACATTTTGATCATTATGATCTACGACGAGGGTGAATCTTAGAATCCCACCCTCAAATGTGCGTTCCAAAACTCTGCCAATTGTCTCCTTACTACGCCTATGTCTTAGCGATTTTACATTATCGTTTGATGTCAGATTCGTTTTATACATTTGAAACACATTGTTGAACATGTATGCTTTTACTATTTCCTATCCCATTCAATGAATGGTTATTTTTCACACATTGGACTGACACGTATAGATAAAAATTATGTTCCACATGCCATACTACCCTAACGCTAACCCTAAGCCTCTGAAACACCAAATTCCTTTTTTTTCTGTTGTATATCTCATTCAATGTATGAGCAGTTTCAATTATTGAAACTGAAATACCACGATGAAAAATTATGATTTTTATTTCCAGCTCCGATAACTAGTAACCCGCATATAAAAAACTGCCAGACCGATCAAATAGATCTCCTGCTGGTAGTCAACTCGAACAAAGAATCTCAGAAAGATGTATCTTTGGAGCATCAGTTTGTAAAGCGCCTGATTGATGTTTTCCTAACTCCTGAAGAGGAAACCTTGGGTCGTCTTCGTGTATCGCTTGTCACTTACGGAAAAAGCAAGACCTTTTTCAGATTCGATGACTTCATTAAAAGGGAAGAGCTCAACAATGCGGTCTCCGATGCATACAGCAAGATGGGTCGAGATGAAGCCGGGGTCTTCGAGGAAGATACGAAGCTCGACCCTAGGAAGGTGAATAGACTTGCGCAGAGAGCGTTCCGGCCAAGTCAAGGAGCAAGAAGCAAAGACAGAGCAACACGCGTTGCTGTGACCGTGATGAGCGCCTCGATCAAAGGCGAAAATAAGATGAACGACGATGTGGATGTCCTGCACGACATGGGCGTAGTCGTTTTCTTGATAATGATCGATAAATTTACGAAAAATTCAGACGCAGACTTCGATATTGTAAACGGTACAACGCTCCACGTCGACGACTTCTTAGCACTGACAGAAGACCAGACTATTCCGCTCACTCTTTGCATAGACTGCTACTCTAACTGGTTCCGGTTTCCGCCTAAAGAGGACCCGGGCAGCGCTTCAGGCGCCAGCCCTGTCTCTTGCTACGCCGTCAAAAGTAGCGGTCGAGAGGTGACACACTGGAAAAACGCCCTGGAGTTATGTCTCGGACTCCACGCGAATCTCCTGACCATAGAAACGGTGGAGGAACTGCGATATCTGGAGACAAGGCTTCACTGGGAGATTCAAACGTCACTGAAGCATTCACACACTAATTCTAATGACAACTTTCTGAACATGCACATCGGTTTGGAAAGAGACCTGAATACCTTGGCTAAACGATTCAGGTGGACGAACGGGAGACCACTCTCCGTGACACACTGGGCTCAGAACTCTCCCAATGGCGGCTACGTAGAGGCTTGCGGTATATGGAAGTTTGATAGGATTCTGATCGATAAACCTGCCTTCCACAGCCTGGTGTGGAATTTCAAAAATGAGCGCGCGGTGTTTGAAACGTCCTACAATAGTCGCCCAACTGGCTGGGCTGATGTCGGATGCGGAGAGAAAATCACCCCGATATACGTATGCGAAACGTCTCACAGACGCAACGTCTCAGAGCTTGAAGTCATGACGGCAGCAGCAGCTAGTGCAGCCAGCATCGAGGCTGCTTTGCAGCGAGGGGAATTTCGCTTCGATGTCAACGGCGCACTGATTTCTCTACCTCAGTTTCAACAAGACGCACGGGAATTCAGGCGGGCTTTTAAAGATTACAAGTTCGAGAAGCTCTTCAACTGCGATTCGGAAGATAACAAGCAAATCGCCTACATCCACGTCTGCGACCACGTGAGGCACTGCAGAAACGGGAAAGACGAAAACAGCTGCCTGTATCCGCGATGTAGTGAGGATGAGTTTGAGTGTAAATCTGGCCAGTGCATCCCGAAAAGCGCCAAATGTGATGTCTACGCAGATTGTTACGACGGCAGTGATGAAGCGGACTGTATAGGGTGTAAGGGAAAACGTTGCTGTGACGGCTCCTGCCTGCCTGCACATTGGTTCTTCGACGGAGAGATCGACTGCAGCGGCTGCAGTAACCCAGACATCTTCACAGACGAAAACAGGAGCTACTTCTCAGTGCCCAAGGATTGCCCCTTCGTATGTAACCGGACAGAGTGTGTGAGTGTCGGCTCCCTAGGAGATGGGCATGTGGACTGCACTGGGCCGGAGGGACCTCTAGACGAAACTTTAGGCCGTTTGGAGACCGTAAACACGTGCCGGACGTTGTATCACCAGACTTTGTGGACTCCAAAGTGCGTCTACACAAAAGACAGGTACGGCTCTGCCCTTGGATGCCGAGATATGTCCCACCTACAGGACTGCCATAAGTTCCGCTGCCCCGAAGGTTACTCCAAATGTCCAGGGGCCTACTGCATTCCAACGCATATGCTCAACGACAAGATTCTGGACTGCCCGTTTGGAGAAGACGAACGGACATACGGAACCTGCGCCGGTAACTTCCGCTGCTATAGTAAACAATACGAAGACACGATATGCCTCCACCCTGATCTGGTTTGTGACGGCCACGCTCACTGCCCAAATGGGGATGATGAGGATAACTGTCATCCGACCTGTATGGACGGCCTTCTGTGCCAGGGCGGCGCTGTGACTTCTCGTACAATCAAGAGAATTTCCTTCCCAGATCTGAGCGGTATAGACCCGAGAACACGATACCTAAATCTCAGTGGGAATGATCTTTCAGTCGCTTTTCCACCTAATGTGACTGGGAGGATGGTAAATGTGTTCGAGTTTCACTGCTCGGATTGCAACATCATTAGTTTGGACAGCGTATTGAGAAAGGCGTCTGTGGAGCTGATGACCGTGTATTCCATGGATTTATCGTTTAATGAAATTGTTGAAATAAAAAACAGCAGCATTTTCGCGTTCACCAGAAACTTGCAGGCTCTCAACTTGTCGCACAATCTCCTGCTGCAATACCTGGACAACAACTGCTTTGAAACTTACCACTCCTCCAAACCAAAACTGACCAGCCTTGACCTGTCTTACACTGCTATAGCATCGCTGAGAACTCTTATGTTTAAGGCCTTGGACAAACTCGTATACCTAAACCTACGGGGCACTAAAATTACTCAATTAGACGCAAGCAGTTTACCCACTAAAATGTCTCTCGACTTCTTGGACATCCGAGACACGCCTCTGAAACATATTCTGTCTGGCGCTTTCAAGGGCGTGAAGATTAAAGGCGCCCTGTACACAGACAAATTCAGTTTGTGCTGCCCACAGGTTAGAGGAAAGGGCATTCCGGGACACAGATGCCACGCGCCCGAGGCTACCATCTCCTCTTGCTCCGATCTTATTGGCCAGGGCTTACAGCGCGTCCTCCTTTTCTTAGTGGGGCTGTCAGCTCTAGTTGGAAACATCGTGGTCCTTGTGTACAGACTCGTGTGGGGAAGAGAGATCCTGAAGAAAGCCTACGGCGTTTTCGTCACGCAGCTAGCAGTGTCGGACTTGTTCATGGGCGTCTACCTCCTCCTCATCTGGGTGGCTGACACGGCATATCGAGGTCAATACGCCTGGAAAGAGGACGAGTGGAGATCGAGTCTCTCTTGCAAAGTCGCAGGTTTTCTCTCTTCGGTGTCGAGCGAAACTTCGATCGTGTTTGTATTCCTCATCACCCTGGATCGCTTCCTGGTGATCAAGTACCCTTTTGGAAATGTGAAGTTCTCCAAAGCCACCACAGTTGTAGGCTGCCTTGGAGCCTGGCTGTTTGGAGTGATCGTCGCCGTGATTCCTCTGCTGCCGGCCCACGAAGACTGGAACATCTACTCGTTCAGCGGAATGTGTGTCGCTCTGCCTGTCTCCAGAGAAACGTCTCCGGGATGGGGGTACTCGGCACTGCTTTTTGTCGCCTTCAACTTCGTCCTATTCCTCATCATAGCTCTGGGCCAGCTGGGCATCTACAGGTCTTTATCCTCGAACAAAGCCCCCAAGTGCAGGGTGCAGCAGGTGCAGGACATTCTCGTGGCTAGGCAGCTCGCGATGGTGGTCCTCTCCGACTTCCTGTGCTGGTTTCCGGTGGGAATTATCGGTATCATGGCGACGACAGGCCATGCTATTGACGTAACCATATATTCATGGCTGGCTATTCTTGTGCTGCCTATCAACTCTGCTCTCAACCCGCTCCTCTACACATTCCCCATCCTCATGGACAAATGGGAACGCTTCAAAAAGAGTCCCAATGCGGTCCATAGCATCCAAGAAGTTCACACGTCAAAAGATCACTCTACAAGCAAAAGAGAGAGGATCGCTTCTGATTTTGCATTTTTTTAAATTGGATTTACAAAGTTATCAATAAACGGATACTAATATTGTAAAATCGAGTCAAGCAGCTGTCGTAGTTCAACAAATATGCATCAGTATCGTAGAAATGATTCAGCCTGTCAGTGATAATAATGTAACGTTGCAATTACAATCTCAACAGGACATGCTATATCTCAAGAGAATGTGAAATAAGACAATGACATTCCTTAGCAGAGATGCGCGTCAGCCACCCATCATTTGCTACGAACATATCCATCTAATACAAGAGAGCCAACATTTCCCTTGGCAAAGATTTTTTCAATATCTCCCAAGTCTCACTCTCTTTCAGACTTGGAATTTATTTTCCAGCTTATCTTACACTCCTCACTTTATGTATTTATTGTTGTTTCTATTTACAATAAAATCATATTCTAAACAGTGGACGTGTCTGTTGTTTTGTCCCTGGAAACATAATGATATGAATGTCAGATTTTTGCAACCTGCATCCTAAAACGAAAAGTCCAAACAAGTCCAAACAAAGTGCGTTTACGAATATTCTCTGCAATAAGCAGGAATCGTGAATTAATTTCCGACCTAGAGAACTAAAAAAATAGAGATCACACACAAGATGTAATATTCCCCACCTAATCTGGCTCAAACACACACAAATACAGTGAAAAAAAAGAGTTATAAAAAGTTGATCCAATGACTGAATCAATGAGTTCTTCATGGAGTAAGAGAATGTGTTGGAATCGAAGCAGAATCCTGGTAACAGCCAAGTGCAATATCAACTAAGCACATTTAGTTAATGAGCCCAGCTAGTTTTGTCCTTGTCCCGTCTTACTGATTGAAAATGTCCTACTTAAACATTACATAATATAAAAAAATGGAATAAACTGTTACAAACCATTCAGAGGATTGACTTTTCATCTAGTCAATTCCAAAAGAAGTCTCTTATTCCTTTTAGTCTTAAATATCATTTATTGAAGGATTTTTCTGTATGGGGATGACGCTCCAAGGGAGGAAAGAGGAGTTTGGAAGAAAGGAACAAAAAACTGTAAGGATGAAGGACGGGAAGTGGAAATGTTTTGGGGACAGCTGGAAAGTTTACATATGCAACAAAAAAAATGACATGGCACCAAAAAAAAAAAAATGGCACAGACAAAAAATTGTGGCAAGAACAAAAAACATGGCACTAATGAAAACCATGGCACGAACAAAAAAACATGGCACGAACAAAAAAACATGGCACGAACAAAAAACCATGGCACGAACAAAAAACCATGGCACGAACAAAAAAACATGGCACGAACAAAAAAACATGGCACAAACAAAAAAACATGTCATGAACAAAAAAACATGGCACAAACAAAAAAACATGGCACTAACAAAAAAACATGGCACTAATGAAAAAAACATGACACTAATGAAAAATCATGGCATAAATGAAAAAACATGGCACTAACAAAAAACATGGCACAAACAAAAAACATGGCACAAACAAAAAACATGGCACTTATGAAAAACATGGCACAAACAAAAAACATGGCACAAAAAAAAAAAATGCCACTAATGAAAAACATGGCACAAACAAAAAACATGGCACTAATGAAAAAACATGGCACTTATGAAAAACATGGCACTAATGAAAAAACATGGCACTAACGAAAAAACATGGCACAAACAAAAAACATGGCACTAATGAAAAAACATGGCACTAATGAAAAAACATGGCACTAACAAAAAAATATGGCACGAACAAAAAAACATGGCACTAATGAAAAACATGGCACTAATGAAAAACATGGCACTAATAAAAAAACATGGCACTAACATGGCACTAACAAAAAAAACATGGCATGAATGAAAAAACAGGGCATGAACAAAAAAACCTGACACTAACTTGTTCATATCATGCAGCCTAGAGTAGAGGTTCCCACAAGGCATCAACTCCAAGAGCATCAGCGGCAGCCTGTCCTTGGTGCACACCCCCAGCAGCATCACCACATGAGGATGGCGCAACTCTTGCAGCAGTGTCACCTGGTGAACAAAGGGGCAGAGCTTTATTTATAAAGCCAATCCAATTTTCATTAAGTTCTCATTGTTCATAACTAACAACAATCAAACTTACTGAGACACAACAATTTTGTAACAACTCGAAAAAAAAAGCCAAAAAAACCCCAATTAAATTTAGCCAGAGATAAGTTCTCATATCACAACGAAATCAAATGTGACTTTCTAACATTCAATAGTTCAGATTCCCATGCTAAATCAATATCAAGCTAATCAACTACATTTAATTATTTAATGACTGTAAAATGTGAATTCTTCACAGACTTTCCAAAACAGTTGGAACATATCCTGGTCTAAAGAGCATGAAGGGGAACAGATTATACAAAATTATCTCCCTTGATAGGACATTTGATTGTCTTAGGTTTTCTCTTCAACAGTATCTTTCCTAAGGATACAATGTTAAGCCTGGCATAACAAGGATCCAAACCAAAGACTTTACTATTACAAATCCAGCCACCAAAACACTCAGCCACAATGCTATTATTCAATTGGAGTCTAACAAGGTAAAAGAAGAGGACAAACAATCAAACTGTTGCCTAACCTCTGCTTTGAAATAATTGGTGTCTTGCATCAGTAGAGGAGTCTGCAGTCTTTTCACTGCCACTTCAGAGCCTTGGTAGATTCCTTTAAACACTTGAGAAAACGCTCCTTCGCCAAGTAAATCTAAAACAGTTATCAAAACAAAAATGTTGTTCTACTCAACTCTAAAGACAATTATTGATACAAACCCTATGCTTCCTTGACTAAGAGAGATAAAGAATAATGGTAAGCGTGGAGAAGTAAAAGCATTAAAATATAAATCAAGCCTAATGCTGACTTTAGAAGAAAAAAAATGTACAAAAACAGGCGAAAAAAAGGTGAAAGATCTGGTTTGGGTTTCGCTTTCACAATTTTGGGGATTCAATAATAGCATCCTGATGACCAGCATGTTTTTGTTCCTGTCAACTTGAAAAACAAATTTTGACTTAGATTTACAAATAGATATAAATAGATCTAGCAATTTCAGATAGATAGAAGAGATCACCTCCGTTTCTTGCTAATTAAATTTCTGCAAATCGACATAAGTTACCTAAAAAAAAAATAATTACCTACCATTTTCTGAGTAGCTGATATCCTTAGGATCTACTTCTACTTTCTTCACATTGCTAAGAGGACTTGTGAAACATGACTCATTTCCTGAAAACCTGCAAAAAAAAAGTTTCAATTCTTTGAACACTTACAGAAAAGAAAACTGAGTGGTTATCTTTCTAATATGGATTATCTGCATCTGTGAACATGACCAAATGCCTGTAAAATATTACACCATGAGGAAATAGAAATTAATTGAAAAGAAGCAAATAATGTATGAGTTCACAAGATCAAAATCTTTACTTGCTTTACCATTTAAATGATGGACTGATAAATGAACAGATAGACCATGTGTATACTCACACATGTAAGTAGTAAGTAAAGTTCCTTACAAGGCCTTGAGGCCCATAGAGTCGGAGCTTATCCAGGTTTCAGTAGCGTGAAGCAGAACAAATTAATCAACTTCATCTCTTAGACAGGGTGCTAGTCTGTTGTAGGTTTACTTCCCCAGCAGAATCTGCCGGTACCCAATTCACACCTGGGTGGGGAGAGGAAAAAAGGTGTAAAGTGTCTTTCCCAAGGACACAACGCGATCATCTCCCCTGGATCCTTGGATCAGTAATCCAACGCTCTAACCGTTCAGCCACCGCGCCACCCCACACATGTACAGAGATACATTCATATACATATTCACACACCTGTTGGATTTCTTGAAATGATCCGCTGCCTGCTTCCTCATATGACTCAGGTAATCTTGTTTCTGCAAATGACTTGACATAATTCCCCGTCCAGGTATGGCTGCTGTAGACGATGTCATTGCTCCAACACCTGCTGCTGATCCATTAGCACCTTGCACTAAAGTATTCTTCCTTAACTCTTCACTTGAACTAGAATGAACAGCCTTTTCTTGAGCCTGCTTATAAGGAGACAAAGCTTCAGCATACACAGAAGCAGTCTGAGACAGGAATTCCTGTTTGGAAAAGGCTGGTCCATTTCCCGATGCCTCAGGCCCACCTTCCCTGGTACCAATTGTTTGAGTATTCGATATTGTTTTTAAACCTGTAGAAGTATTTATGTCAAAGGAGACAGTCTCAGGATGAGATAAGGCAGAAAATCTTCCCCTTCTTCTCTCCCTGGCAGACAGACGTGGACTAGATTTTTCACGGTTCCTGCTTGACGTAGTTTTCTCCCCTTCATCATTCTCATCTAGCCGACGATGATGTTCAGAGGAAACTTGGCCTGATTCCTTAGGAAGAGAGTGAAGTTGACTGAGATAGCCTGAACCTCCTGGGTCACCATGCCCTGGCCGCTGGGCACTCCTCTGCAATGAATCTCCCATCTGTTGAATATATAGTTGAGAGCCAAACTCTGTTCGCTGCTGTTCTTCCTCTTCCCGCCTCATGAGCTGTTCTTCCAAGTCCTGTAGCTGTTTCTGAAGCTCTCGCACAACTCCCAGTGTTAAGCTTTTCCCTTGACTTCCATCACCATTTCTCTCCTTTGGAACTCCTTGGAGCTGTGGATAACGCAATAGCAATAACAGCAGTAGGAAATAAGACTAGAAATATTGGTCTGGTCTCAACTCAGGGACAGAAAACACAAAGAGTCTAAAATAAAAGCGAAGTGTGTTATCAGCCTCTTACAGACAAAAGGATCTCAGTATAATATGATGTATATATAACCTGTGTAGTACAAAACCAAAGATTCTGCTCATTTTTAGATCCATGACTATTTTGTATTGAAAATTCCAATGCTTATTATTAATGTATACATGTTAACAGACTTCATGATTATGCAAATCAGTGCAAATTTTTTTAAAAAGATAAAGTTTTGTCAAAATGATAATATCTTAATTTTGAATGAATTATTTCCCTGAATTATTCTCAACTCCTTTCCTACACTATTTTTTCTAATTCATTTCTATAAACAGAAATATTTTTGAAGCACCTTTAGGACATTTCTCTACGAAAAAAGGGATGGATCTGAGCATTTCGACATTTAATAAAACAAAATCCTGGAAAATATCCCAAAAGAGAAAAATTAGGCTAATAATACAAG
This sequence comes from Bullina lineata, assembly GCA_039654405.1. Taxonomy (NCBI): domain Eukaryota; kingdom Metazoa; phylum Mollusca; class Gastropoda; family Bullinidae; genus Bullina; species Bullina lineata. The sequence goes on along the minus strand of JBDFRD010175415.1, from coordinate 807 downwards.
ATTATAAACAGAATTACCCATTAATTTTCATGACTGGATTACACAGACATACACATGTGTCTTTTCACTTTCTTATAGCTCATCATCAAACCACCTTTCTATGATTTCACTCATTTCTCAACCCAGCAGAATGACATCTCCTAAGCATATGCATTGATCTCAAACTCTAGTCTCACTATGTCATTGATCTCAGAAAGACCTACCACAGTGAGGATGTCTTGTATCTCCTGTTTAATTTCCGCAACAGGTCTGTTCACTTCAGTCACCGATTCCTCCAGGCCCGTACCTTGATTGTCTGTTTCCAACTTTGGTCTGTACATTTTTGCTTTTTCTGCATTCAAACACAGCATAATAACAAGAAAAATTCATGATTTTTTCTTCATTCTTTCTTTAAAGGATCATTTAATAAATCAGTTTCTGTAAAAAAAGTTCTAGTTCATCGAGTTCATTTGTTCACAGTGACCATACTCTTTTGATATGTAATGTACAGTATTCACCATTTTCTTTCAAAATGACGCAAATCAAATCTAAGATGTCAATCATCTTTGTATAAAACCTTAGAAATTAATTCAGAGATGATTATTTTACCTAATTATCTCCATTTTTTCCACATTTTTTGGAATGCCTGATGGATAGTTTCACAATCAGACTTCATCTATACTATATATATATTTGAGTAGGATTTAATCAATATGGTCAGAGTAATCTCAGCAACAAAGGCAGATTGAAGCTCCAAATTTGGTCTAAGGCTAGATATTGGACCTAAGGGTGACATGGGCACCATAGTTTTGATTTTTATGCCTTGAA
>JBDFRD010175414.1:0-23376 GCA_039654405.1 Bullina lineata | reverse complement strand
ACTTCAATATTTCTTCATGGCTTTTTTCCAGGAAAAGAAACAGCAAAGCTCACAGTGGCCAGTAATGGTGGGACAGATCTTTATGTCAGCCAAGGAAAAGGTGGCTTCAGTTATAGTTTTCTCAGAATAATTCATACCATCCCCTTGTGTACTACAACAACAAATTTTTTTTTTGTATTTATATCTTAGAACCACTTTTCAAAATCAAAAATCTGTCCAATGGCCTCTTAATCATTACAATACTTTAAGCCCTGGGTTTTTCCTAGGGAATATCAGTACATTCACTCTGACTGTCTGGTCCTCAGCTGCTCATTATTGAATCCAGTTGCAGTTCCTTCAGGCCATGAGGCCCATAGAGCCGGTGCTTATCCCGGTTTTGGTAGCGTGAAGTGGAACATACGATTTTTACTTCATCTCCTAGACAGGATGCTTACTTACTTAATCCTCTTCGTTCCCGGAGGAGCATAGGGCTAGACAGGACGCTAGTATGTCGTAATTGCAGTTAGAAGCATGCAATTCATGAAATTAAACTTGTGTTAAGATTGATGTAACTGTCCTCTTATTTATTTTGAAATGTGTACATATTAACCATATGGGATCATTCCATCAATGTTTGCCCTTCTTTCTTGTTGGTTGAGGGTATTTCGAAACGTGCATTTTATTGGTTTGAAACATAAGGTAATTAAAAGTAAAGATAAGATTGGTGGCTTATAAGCATGAATTGCCAAATAGATTACTCTCAGAAAAAGTACCAAAAGATAATAATTAAATAAAACTCTTATCTAAAGGTGGCAATCCCTTTATGAAATAGTGTCATATTTTTGTTTATCTATGTATTAAATACAGAGAGAGAAAGAATTTGTTGATCAGCTGGAGCTGGCAAGGAAAGAACAGATGGGACCTCTTTCAGCAGCAAGCATGGAGATAGGCTCTTACCACAGAGGTTATGAAAATATACTCAGGTACATTTAGATAAAGATAAATAATATTAATAGGAAATACTTATATTCCTTTTCGGGAAATGTTAAGTAGTCATGAAAAAGATAAAATGTATCCTTTTATAAACAGAAAAGATAAGAAATACTTTTTTTTGGGGAGGTAGGGTGTATATTGAGAGTCAAGAAAAATTTATATTTATTACACATTTACAAAAGTTACGTACATACTACCTGTGGATCTGCAAAGTGTTTACAACACTAGTCGCTCTTTGTTCTTCACACTCATTAGACATACTGCTTCTGGTTAATGTAAACTTATGGTAGGAAAATGATCTCAGATTTCTGTATAACAAATGAAAATAACGCAGCAAATGTTTCTTCTAATCTAGCACCAATGAGAAGCTCTTCATAAGATCATATTTGTTCAAGTTGTGTCTAGTTATACATTTCTCTGTACTTGTACTAAGTGTGGCATATAAAGCCTTCCAACGTTATGGATACCTTTATAAGTTGTGTTTGATTAGTTGCATTACTTCACAAATTATTTTCTCGGGGTTTTCAGATTATTAGATTTTAAACTTGTCTTTTTTGTTTTTATTTTAAGATTACACATGCTGAATGAAATAGATGAGTTTTTCCGAGTGGTTGTTGACTTTCCCAAAACTACAGCAAGTTCAACTGACCTCTCCCCACAACTGTCCACACCAGAACTTCTAAAGCATTGGCGAGCCAGGCTGGAAATGGCTCAGGTTCGATTCTTCTGTTGGACAAATCTTTTCATTCCTGAGTACACACATTATAGACATGAGGTTGACAGTCGTCAAATTTTCCATTCAATGACTTTTCTTCATGTAAGGTGGATATGCTTCTTTTAATTGACAGAATTACCATTAACTTGGCATTAACACCAGAGTTGAATGGGAAAATGGCTATTTGCATCAAGATATTATAATAGGATTAGGAATATGAGAACAAACTGGTTGGAGTAGTGAGTCTGTGTGTTACTTGCAGTTGCTCACTTTCATTTGTTAAGAGACTGTTCCTAGACAAAGATACAGATATGCAAAAGATAGAGATAGATTAAGATCCATTGTTGTAAATTGTATTCTCTTTCAAATGTATTAAGAATACAAATAATATAATATGAGATTATATCTGTAACACTTTTCAGTCCTCATTCCGAACACAAGAACCCATTCTCACCCTGCGTCAAACACTGCTGTCCCTCATTCAGAGTGAGCGGGATCCAACTCTGGACTCACAAATTGGAAAATGGTGGTTATGGAGTGCCAAAGTGGCTAGGAAGTAAGTGTGCCCAAGTTAGATTGACTTTTTTTGCCAAATCATTCTTCTACATAACGATAAGTTTAGACTGATAGGGTGAAGTATTATATACTGATGGAATAAGGGTTTTTATACTGATTTCATTAACACGGGCCAAATAAGTTTGTTTTACATGCTGTTAATAGTTCTTAACTTAGAGATCACACTGTGTGAGTGTAACATAAAAAAGAATAAAAGCAAATATGTCTCTCTGATAAAAGTGATGCGTTAGTAAGCCTGCATCAGTCAGTAGCTTTATGTGGTTCTGGGAACACTATTGGCATGTTTTTGATGGTTTGAAAAATAATGTCAAATAAACCAAAGCCATTCTGGGGTATCCTTCCAATTTGATAATTTTATTATTAGAACATGAGATAATAAACATTTTGCATTATCTGGCCCTCACACTTTCACGCTTACGGTCTTTACTAATAGCTCCAATACCCCATATTATTACTGACTTAATGTAACGAAGTGAACAAGTACATAGGTAAGACTGACCTGCATATGAACTCCAATATAAAGTTTGATATAGAGTTATTATGCCTGGACTAAATATTTGAACACCCCAGATAAGAAACCTAAAAAGCTGTAAAGATATAGCATGGACATTTCTTGTCAGAATGTAATGCTGTAGTTTTTTTGTGTGTGTTTGCTTTTCTTAGAATAAAATGAAAAACAAATTCATGCATTTTCCTGAGTGGTTTAAGTGATTACAACTTGGTAACTTGATCTGACTGTCAACAACTGTTCAGCAATTACTTAAAACATTACGTTTCACAAACATAGAATGGACTTTTAGGCTTTCCTTTTCATAGTGTGATTATGATACTTGACACCCACAATACGACCTAATTTCCAATGCAGTTTTCAGTTTACTGATTATTGAAAAGTTCTAACATTTCTTTCAGAGCTGGCTACTTGCAGTCTGCCTATGGATGCTTGTTACAAGCTAGATCATACCACCTTCCTGAATTCTATGTAGAAAAGGCAAAATGGCTCTGGGAAAAGGTAAAAAATACAAAAATCAATTGTGTCTTTGTAGTGGGATTTTGTAGCAATTTCAGCATCACACTTTATAATTTTGATATTCCAACAATTTTAATATTACACTTTGTAATTTGGTGGAGTGGTGGCCGAAAGGTTAGAACCTTTGACTCCTTATTCAAGGGTCCAGGGTTCGAATCCGGGAAGTGACCATATTGTGTCCTTGGGAAAGACACTTTACACCATTTTTCCTCTCCCCACCCAGGTGCAAATTGGGTACCGGCATATTTTGCTATGGAAGTAAGCCTACAACAGACTAGCGTCCTGTCTAGGAGATGAAGTAAAAAATAATCTGTTCCGCTTCACACTACAGAAACCGGGATAAGCTTTGGCTCTATAGGCCTCATAGGCCTTGAAGGAACTTGCTTATTTTATAATTTGGGTATTCTAACAATTTTAACATCGAGCTTTATAATTTGTATACTGCTCAGTTGTTGCGTTGAATTATTATTTTTCTATCTCATGCTCATAGTCTCGGGAGACACTGTTGAGGGATTTTTGAGGCTTGTTGCTTAAGAACAGTTTTCTTCTTTCCTTTACATTTTCATCCGCTTTTTCTTTCTACCTCTGTTCCTATTCTTTCAAATGCCTTCCAAAAATCGGGGCGTATAGCTTGTTGGTGTAGTGGATGATCTTGTCATGTAATTGTTCAGATATAAAACAGCATTTAACTGTGACGATTTGTTTGCAGGGAGAAACTGATTCATCCATCTCGTGTTTAGAGAAAGGAATCACAGAGCACTTTGGTAGTGTTCATCAGCTGAGCAACACAGAAGACATGGATGTCTCTTTGAGAGAAGTTTATGCACAGGTGGGAGTTAGTTATATCATTGCCCACCTACTGAGCTCAGCAAGCTGAAGATTTATCTTTTTTTAAAATGATTGTATACACTAAGTTTGAATGCAGCTACGAAGTTTGACTTTGAAACAACGTTAAAGTCCACACAGACATCAGTGATAGTTACGTGGTATTAAATTGTTGGTAACATTTTTTTAAATAAATTATTCACTTTTTTCTTCTGATATTTAAGTGTATATGTCTCTAAAAATTGAATTTTTTTTTTTTTTCTTTGTTTTTGGGTTGTTGTTTTTTCTTTTGGGGAGGGGGGCTTAATCCTTTTTTTCCTACCGTTTTACATTTCCTGATACCCATAAATTTTGATAACAAAAATTAATGAATTTACTTTTTCTTTCTATTTTCTTTTTTCAGTCCTTACTGCTGTATGGCAGATATAGTGAAGAAACGTCCAACATGGAAACAAATGCTATTGTGAAGCAATTCAAGGATGTCATCGAAATCAGCCCGGAGTGGGAGGACGGCTATTTCCACCTAGCCAAATACTATGACAGGATCATGAACACCATTTTAGATGATAAAGACAGAGTTCAAAAACAAGGGTCTGTTAACTACTTACATCATTGACCTAAGAACAGACTTCTCATAGTTCACTATTTAATAAACTTTAAAGTTGTTATGACTAACTAGTAAACTATTCTTCTATCGTGAGTCATAACTGTTGTGAGATTTTTTCCCTCAAGTGGGAAAAATGCATCTCTTAGTCTCAAGAAATGTACATGATTAAACAGTTTTCAGTCTCATTACAGTCATGAAAGTAAAACGCCTTCAAGGTGATGAAGTCCCAAAGTTTATTCCGTTTCCAATAATTTGAAGTGGAATAGAAAATACAAGTTCACCTCTTAGATATGACATCAGTTCACTCAATGCCTTTTTTTTTCTGTGTGTTTTTTCAGAGAATTCGTCATTCATGTTGTGAAAAACTTTGGTTACTCCTTGATGTATGGCAACCAGCACATCTATCAATCCATGCCTCGGCTGCTTAGTCTGTGGTTGGACTATGGAACTTCTGTTGTGGACGCAGAACGCAAAGATAAGGGCAAGATCACACAAAAAGTACAGACCCAGAAAACTATTCTCAAGAGAATCAACACTGTAAGGGTTGTTTTGTTTCGTTATCCTTTTTAAATACAGGAAGAGTTAGAGGAGCCCTGAGCTGATAAGCAGACATGCCAACTTTACAGGCAATTACGGCAAGTTTGCAATGAATATATGCTTTTAAATCTCATTGCCGTGATTACTCCAGGCCCTCAAATGGGTTGGCATGTCTGGATAAGGCAAGAAGCTCACAGCTAAATGGTTTAGGGAACAATAAGGCAAGAAATTGAGGCAATACTCATGCAGTAAACTAGCATTGTGGTACAAAAGATCTATCAACTTTTGTTGAATTAGTCATACAGCTTTTCTGATCTTTAACTTTAATGTTGACAGAAATAACATTTTTGGACATATTGTGGGCTGAAAAAGAATTTGATGTGTCTTGAGTTTTTTCTTTGCTTTTGTAGGCCAGATGGTTCCAGTTTGATACTGCTAATTAATGAAAACATAACTAATTCCCTTTATGTCATCTTAAATTTATTTATTCAAGTCTTTCACACTTAAAACTACTTTTTCAGACTGTGGAACAGCTGAGCCAACAACTTGCTCCATATCAGCTGTTCACAGCTTTCCCTCAACTCATGTCAAGAATTTGCCACGCTCAGCCAGAAGTGTTTCACCACCTCGAAGTAAGCCAGCTAGCTTGCAGTCTCTGATGTTGAAATTCTTAAATTTACTGTTTAGACTGTACGTCATATGGATTTTCATTTGCTGGATACAAGGGATAGAATGTGTGTGGAGAATTGCCCATAAACTTGTGTGTTGATGAAATTGAAAATTTTGCTCAGGGAAAATTAGAGTAAAAGAATTTTCATAGGGGGAGACTTAAATTCATTGATACTGTTTAAAATGTAAAATGGGATAAACCTATGTGTTCGTGAAAGTTAGAGAATTATACCATACATTTGCTAAACCTGCTTCGAAGTCTGTAATCTCATTTGTTTGTTTCAGAAAATTATTGCAGACTTACTTCTGGAATATCCTCAGCAAGCTGTGTGGATGATGATGGCTGTTTCCAAAGTAAGCACACTTGCAGCATGTAGTGAAGTCTTTTTTCGGGGGGGCCGAATTCTGATTTTTGAATTCTTTTCTTAGAAGTGACCGCTCTGGCGATGGAATTGTGCTCCAATCCTAAGCATTCGTAGCAGTCAAGGAAGAGGACTTAATTATTATTAAAATGCAGAAGCAAACACTGTGCATGTAAAGTGAGGGGTTAGGAGAAGAATTGTTTGGAAAATGTTATCCCAAGTCAAGAAAATTTATATATATATATATATCAATAAAATTCCAGTGTAGATTAGTTATATTTCCTAAAGTTGTAGATATTGAAGAACTTTGTATAAATGTAAGTAAATTATTTTAATATGCATATAGTTGTAACTTGTAACATCAATAAATTATTTACAACTGTTAAATTACACAGAATGAAAGATAAGAACAAAAGTTACCTTTTTCTTTGCTACTGCACAACTTAATTTTATTAACTTCATCTCATCTGACTTTTCCAGTCTTCCTTTCCAATGCGGGTGAACAGATGCCAAGAAATTTTCTTGACAGCAACGTAAGTGATTACTATTTTATTCTGACTTGCTTGCATTCTGTACAGAGCACATTAATTTACGGACAGTTGATGACACAGATAGGTTCTTGTTTGTTTAGGCTTATTTCTCAATACATGTGAAAGTTTTTTATGTGAATAATCTTTAATTTAGTTAATGTTGAAGGAAATTTTTAGTCAATATGCAATCATTTTTAACACAGACTTGAATGTCCATGTGATAAACTGCAATTTTTGAGTTATGCTTTTTCCATTTTCTCTGTGAGTTCCGTTCACAATGTTTCTTGTTTTTAATCAAAGGTTGAAACGAGGATCACTGACCAAGTTCATTCAGGTAAGTGTCCATCATACATTCTGAATATTTACACTGTAAAGTATGAAATACCAGTTTCAATTATTCAATCTATCTCGTGGTTATTTGTTTGTATATATATATATATATAAGACAATGTTGAAAGTGTTATTGATTTTGTGATTAATAGCAGTATGAAAAATCGCATTTTTGCCTAGTAAAAGTGAGTCTTGAGAAGCATAGTTTATTCTTAAATAATTTTTGAAAATGGGAATATAATAATCCGAATGAAGACAATACAATCAAATGTTAATACTTTTCAAGAAAGTTTAATTGATCCATACTTCTTTTTTTTTTCTAAGCCAAAGATGAGCCAGTGAAAACAATATGATCATCTTTAATTTATTTTGACGTTGTCTCTTTTAGACCAAGTTCTTTTTCTTTAAACAACAAAAGTTGTTCTCTGGAGTTGCAAGTTTAAAATCATGATGACAGAAGGACAATTCAGATCATTAGAGTTAAATTTATTTTTTTAAATGATGTTTTAGAAGGACAAGCATCCAAATGCCTTGGTGTGTTGTGTCACATATAGAGAAATATTACGAATATTTTTTTTCAAATACAAATGACTTTACTTTTGGTATATAAAGTTGTTTGTTTTTTTATTTTTTGGCTTTTATTTTTGTTGTCATTTTAAAAATGCCTTTTGATTTTTATTCATTTTTTTAGTTACAGTTTATCATTTCAACACTTTTCTTTCATTCATAACCAGGATGCAAAGAAATTGACAGACAGATTGGTGGAGTTGTGTGAGAAAGATTTCGGCAACGTCCTCACCGTTAGCCTCAGTCAGTCTTTCAAACCACTAAAGCGTTTGTTGGATAACAAGTAAGATTTATCTTTTAACTCTCCTAAAGCCCATTTATTAGAATCTAGCAAGTAATCTTTATCCCCTCTAATGATGCTTAATATCGCTTCATAATTTCATCAAATTAATGCTGTGATCACTGGCTTTTTGATAATATTTGGTGCTTATAAATCAAAACGAAGTTTCATTTTTAGGTTGTTTCAAGTGAGTTCTTAATGTGCTTAATTTTTGTCTGTCATAATTTTCATCATCTCTTTACATTTGCTCAGTCATGATTTTCAAAACGTTTTGCTATTGGATGTGAATGATAATATCAGAATCTCTAATAAAACTGGGTGTTCATAGATCATGCCGTCAGTTTTCTAATGTTCCCTTCTGGTGTTCTCCAGCTCCTTCAGTCAGATCCTGTTGCCGCTGCAGTCCGCTGTGACGGTAAAGCTGCCAGCCACGTTAAGCAAACAACAGCAACACAACCCTTTTCCTGACAGACAAGTGTACATTCAGGGCTTTGAAGACACTGTGAGCATTGCAATTTTGGAATAAAAAGTCGGGGAAAAAAGTTTTGTTAAATTTTCTTTCATTGCTTTACTAAACTAAAAGAATATATTTATGCCTCTAGGTTTTTATGATTTGATTGTATTTTCTATTTATTTATTTTTTTTTTTTTTCTATTATGTCTCTGTTTATCTGTTTCTTTGCTGTCGAAGTTTGCGTTAACCAGGTCAAGATAGGCTTTGGTAATTGGCATCATGAAAAAACTCCCATACACAAAACGCTGAATTGTTAATGCTATACAAAAAAGAAACCACATGGTAAGTTGTATCACATTGTCTCTCTTCTTTTTTTTTTTTTTTTTTTAGAGATAAAGAATATGGGGGGAGGGGGCATTTAATTCAATTAAAACAAAGTCAAAAGGCTTTTAATGTAAAAGTAAGAAGGCTACCAGTCTATGTTGATACCGATGCCTGTTATTTTCAGATTGAGATCTTACCGTCACTTCAGAAACCAAAGAAAATTACCATGATTGGAAGTGATGGCCAGAGATATGTCATGATGTGCAAACCCAAGGTATTTCTGTGTTTCACCTGTCTTCTTTTTTGAAATTATAATGTAAGAAATGATCCCATATTTTTCTGTGCTATAAAAATGAATGGCTAACATGAAAGGTTAACCAGCTTTTACAAATTCTACTAGTAAGGGGTATATGAGCATCTAAAAGCAAATAGCATATGTATATAATGTATAATACTCACAATGCTGTTTTGCCTTTGTAAAGAGAATGCTATAGTACAGCTTTTCATTAAGCTGTGAGGTGTATCTGGAACAGAAATGTTGACCAGGAAAGTTTCAGACTATAAAGTATAATCAGAACACATATGTTGACACAGAATATCTCCAGATTTCCAGACTGAAGGATAATTAGATGAGAAATGCTGACTATGTAAATTTATGAATGTATTTGAAAGTCCAGTAAAGAAGTCTGCCAAAGAGAAAAATAAATCATGTGCCTTTCATACTGAGGAACACAATTAAAAAAGAAGCATTCCATTTTTGGAGCATTCCAAACTCATAAATATTTCTTATTTCTTTACCCTCATGTTTACCTATAATTACTGATATGATTATATGAACATTTCCATAGGATGATCTTCGCAAGGACTGTCGCCTCATGGAATTCAATGCTATTGTGAACAAGTTGCTCCGTAGAGATGCAGAGTCCAGACGGCGAAGGCTTCTCATTCGAACCTATGTAGGATTCTTTTATAAAAGTTTAGGTCTTTAGTGGATTTTATCAGTTTCATAATTTAGAATATATATCTGATATTTTATCATTACACCTTTACCTTTCTAATAATTGAGCCTTAGTGGAAGTAGAACAGATAATGCATATGTCCCAGATAGGGTTTTAGTCTGTCATAGTTTACTGTCCAACACAATATGACCTGGCTTAGAAAGAAAAAAATGGTGTAGGTCTAAAGAGTTGTTCCTAAAGCATTTAAAGCGATGACCATATGATCACAAGTTTGACAACTTAACCATTCAACCTCAGCGCCACTTAACATATGTTAGTTTATTTTTCTTTTCTGTGGCCTCTGTTACTGCTGTACTAATAGTTCAGTAACTTTGAAGGTGTGATTATTTAATTACTCTTACTTTGGATTGCTTATTCTCTTACAGACGGTGACCCCGCTGAGTGAAGAGTGTGGTTTGATAGAGTGGGTCAATAATACAACAGGGCTGAGACATATCCTGGTCAAGCTGTACAAAGAAATGGGCTTCCATATGTCAGGCAGGGAGTTGAAGTCTGTGATGCCACCTCTGCATTCATCCCTGGAGTAAGTGTCTGTACTCTCGTAGTTCATGAGCAGATTCAATCAGCTTATAAGTTATTTGCTTTCCTTAAAGCCTATGTTGTTTTGTTTCTGCATTATATGTATCTTTGCATAGGTAGATAATTGTTCTTTTTCTTCAAATTGTTTCAAATCTCACATTTCCTTAATTATGTTATTCCTTCATTGTTCAGTTTATGTTTTTTTTAGCTTTTGCTAAAAATTATAATAGGTGCTATAAAAAAGAATTGTCTTTGGTAATCAGAGAAAGAGTATAATATGTAAAGCTTAATGTTTACCCTTTTTTTTTCAGTTCATTATTTATTCGTTTTTTAACCCCTTACAGAACCAAAATGAAAATCTACAAGGAAAAGTTGTTGCCACGCCATCCTCAAGTATTTCCAGAATGGTTTATGAGAACTTTCCCTGATCCAACATCTTGGTAAGACCATCTTTGCCCTTTTAACTCTATTGAGTTTTACCTTGGTGTTTGTACATACTTTATTTTTCTTGATAGCATTGTTTCATATATGTCAAAACAGCGATTGTTTTGAATTTGGCATGAAAGAATTTCAGCCTGTATCTATATTTAAAAAAAAAGAAAATTATTTAACTTGAAGCAATATTGGCAAATTTTGTTTTCCTGACTTGTCACATTATGTTATCCATTATAATTTTTCCAATTGATTTCAATGTATACATTTTTTTTTATTGCTCATAAATAGCTCTTATCGGAACCATAACGGAAAATGAAAATGTGACTATCCATAGTTATATGTTTATTATGGATGTAAGATCATGTTTAAACCAGCATATCTTTAACCACAATAAAACAGAAAGATGTACTTTGTACTTGCTTCAATCATTCTTAGGTATGGTGCCAGGGTCTCCTATGCACGTACCCTTGCTGTCATGAGCATAGTGGGTTACATTCTTGGCCTAGGAGACAGGCATGGGGAAAACATTCTGTTTGACTCAACGACTGGAGACTGTGTTCATGTAGACTTCAACTGTCTCTTCAACAAAGTAAGTCCTGTGTTAAGGCACAATATTTGTCTTCATTCTTTATACTTTTTTGAAATGTATGCATATAGAAATGATAACTATTTATTTTATTTATAACCAAACAAAGTAGGATGCAGTTGAATTTTTCTTTATTTAAATGAATTGGTTAACTGCATAATTTAATTCTATTTTCTGTGGTAGTTTGCATCACAGTTAGACGTGATCAAACAATTTGTGAATAATGCTGTTTTTGAGATTCACATTTGTGTCATTTTCTTAATATTCTTTTTCTCATGCTTTCAATTTTACAGGGTGAAACTTTCGAGTGGGCAGAGCGAGTTCCCTTCAGACTCACCCCAAACATGACTGCTGCCCTTGTAAGTTCTTATCACAGATATGTATGCTAAATTTATGGGTTCGCCATTAGAAATTACGTGGAGACGTCAGAAATTACGATTTATGGGCAGTTACGACTAAATTACGTCAAGGATATAAGCTTTTAAATCTCATTGCTGTTGCATTCTTCATTCTCTGGCGTAATCCTTGTATGCGGTAAAATTACTCTTTTGGGTCTTTGTTTTACTGCGAGTTGAGTTCATGATTACTCCAAGCCTCAAATGGGGTTGGCATGTCTGTTATCAGCTGATTCGATGTTTGACATACTAGTTCTCTACTTAGTAAAACCTGTTGTATACAAGGAAAGGCTTGGATTTCAGAAATAATACATACATAATGAGATTGCAACACCAGATGGAATTGGAATCCAATATGATGATGAGGCTTTGTTTAAAGAAGAGATTGATGCTCAAAGCTGAGAAATCAGAAAAATTGTTTTTCCTTTTTCTTCTTTTCGTTAGGTAGTGATTAAGAAATTGTAATAAGGAATTATTTTACCTGATATAGTGGCTTTAATCATGCATTACAGGGCCGCGTAGGCCTAATCAAAGGGTCCATGGTTCGAATCTGGGAGGTGACCGTGTTGTGTCTTTGGGAAAGACACTTTACAACATTTTTCCCTTTCCCCACCCAGGTGCGAATTGGGTATTGGCATATTGTGCTGGGGAAGTAAACCTACGACAGACTAGCGCCCTGTCTAGAAGATGTATTAAAAATCATGTTCCGCTTCACGCGTTGGGAAACTGGGATAAGCTCCGGCTGGCTCTGTGGGCCTCATGGCCTCTACTTTTTTTTTACAGGGCCCTGTGGGCTTTGAAGGCTTATTTAGACGTGCCTGTGAAGTCACTCTCAAAGTAATACGAGATCAGATGGACCCTTTAATGAGGTAAGATAAAACATTTACCTTGTCTGATGTCACGTTTATGACATATTAAGTGTATGTGTCTTTGCATATTCCTTCATTTGTAGCATTTATTTTAATGTTTAAGTAGTAGAAAATGTAAGCTTTATTAGATATGATTGATTTCCATGATGGGATACATAAGAGATATAGAAGCACAAAATTCAGTTCAGAGCCCAAGTGTGATTGAGGAGTACTGTTGATGGCTTATGCTCTGCATAGAGCGAAGGGCCTAAGCAAGTACATAAGCTGGTGCTGCTGTTGTATAGATTGACAATCTTTCCTCTTTTTTTTTCCGTCACTTTCAGTTCAGAGTCAACATTTTGGCAATCATTTGAATTACTGTTATTTTTATGTGTTTTTGCCCAAAACAGGATTATCTGAGATTGATACACAAAGCTCCTGTAAAGATAACTTCAGTGTGTATTCTTCCACTTCATGACAAAGAGAAGAGGCAATACTCTTTTTACTAAAAATCAGGAATTCAATAATCAATGAAAATAAAAGAAGTAATAAAACAAAGAAAATTCTTCAAACGAAATATGCCTATTTTAAAGTGAAAATTGCTTGCAAGTCATTACCAAATATTTTTTTTGCCTCTAAACTCCATGTGTGTGTGTGTTTTTGGAGGGGGAGGGGGGGGATTTTTTGAACTTGTTATTGTTCCACAATAGAAGACTGCAAGCTAAAGTAGTGAAAGAGACGAGGTCAGATATTTAAGAATGCGTAGAAACTACTTGAAAGAAATTTTAAAATGAAATGTAATATTTGGTCGTGCTTTCAACGTTCTGTGACACGATGGCCAAATGGTTAGTGTTGGACTCCTAATTCAGGGGTCCAGGATTCGAATCGGAGAGGTGACCGTGTTGTCCTTGGGAAAGATACTTTACACCATTTTTTCTCTCCCCTATTGTCCTGTTTAGGAGACGATGTAAAATTATCTGTTCCGCTTCACGCTACCCAAACTGGATAAGCTCTGGCTCTATGGGTCTCATAGGCCTTGAAGGAACTTTAATTACTTACTTTTTGTTTTTTCAGTGTTCTCAAGCCTTTCATTCATGACCCTCTGGTGGAATGGAGCAAACCAGTGCGAGGCCAGAAATCTTCAGATTCAGGGGAGATCCACAATGAAATGGTAATCACACTTTACTCATTATTTCTCTAGCTAGCAAACTGTTGGGAATTTATCTCTCTAAAGTAATGAGCTTGCAAAGTTTGGGAATTTATCTGTCTGGTGTAATGAGCTAGCAAAGTATGAGAATTTATCTCTCTAATGTAATGAGCTAGCAAAGTGTTGAGAATTTATCTCTCTAATGTAATGAGCTAGCAAAGTGTTGGGAATTTATATCTCTAGACTAATGAGCTGGCAAAATGTTGGGAACTTCTGCTATTTTCAACTTATTATAGTAATGAATGTCTTATTAGGTCATTAGTTGATTCTTTGAAATTTAAAAAAATGTTATTTTCGAATCGTTTAGTCAAGCTTTGTTTCTGCTATTGCTGTTCTCTTTTTTTTTTTAAACGTGTCAGAACAAAAACTTCTTCTTTATTTGTTTATATCATTTTGGTCTCTATTTGAAAGACAGACTTTACCTTATAAAGTAAGAAAACAAAAGCATAGCTGTCTTTTTAACATTAACATAGCTGTACCCATATCACAATACCTCTCATATTCCACATCTTAGGTCATATTGCAACTATTACATGTCAATTCTCAATTCTCCAGGCCCTCAATCATGTTCAGAACATAGAAGACAGGATGAAGGGAATCCTTAAGACAAAGACCAAGCCTCGCTGCTTACCGTTGTCCATTGAAGGACACGTCAACTATCTCATCAAGGTATTGCTCTATACTCACTTTGAGCTTCTTTGGTTTCATAATGGTTAACGTAATGTAGATTGGAAGTTGGCATGGTTGCTCAGTGGTATTTCTTTGAAATGTTTTGAGTTTGATACTCGAGGGAAACTAAATTCACATGTAAGATAAATTCTTTACCAACACAATGGTCTGACGAGTAAGAAGAAAAGTCCCTTCAATATTTAACCCTTTCATTGCCAAATCCCCCGATCGATGAAAAACAGTGTTTGCTAATTTCCAACATTAATAATGTTATTCGTTGGATTCTAATTTCAGTCTTTATTAGGCATAGAATCTATTAATTAACACATCACCCACTTCTTTTCCAAACTAAAATGAACAAAAAGAACTCTGAAACAGTTTTTTTTTTCAATCAAGTTCTTCTCGCCATTTCATCAGCAACAAAAAAACTTTTTTTCGGTAGGATTCAGAGACAGAAAGCTGGCAGTGAAAGGGTTAAGAGACTCAAAGAGCCAGAGCTTATCCCAGATTAAACAGCCTAAAGTGGAGCAATTGATACAAGATTTATTCAAACTTTAAACGAACTGTGTGGAATAACTTATATGTAATTGATTTTTCAGGAAGCCACAGATGAAAACAATCTCTGCCAGATGTACATCGGATGGGCTGCCTATATGTAACATGTACATTGTTTTTATTTCTGTTCATGAAAATCTCAATTGTGATGTAGTTATCTTTTTACATGTTACTTATGATCCCATTCATAAAGATTCCTTCAGTTTTTACTAGCTTATGTAATAGTTTTACTGCAGCTCCCTAAACCACATGCTTCAACAGAGGGTATAAATTATTAAAAATAACAATTGATATTTTGCATTGTGAAATGCATTTTCAGTTTTCCAATTTTTCCAGCTTGAGAATAAAAAAATGAATCAAAACTACATAATAAAACTTTGAGTTTAAATCTTAAAGTTGTAGAAACGATGTTAAAAATGCATCATGGCTAATTTTACAGGAGAATGATTTTAGACATGTGCAAGATGAAAAATGTAAAACATTTCTGTTCTTGCGTTATTTTGTGATTTGAAGATTTAGACGGCAAATTGTTGATGTATTTGTACTATTTATATAAAACTTGACTTATGCCTCTTGATTCCTTAAGGAACACAGGGCCGCATTTATATAAAAACTGTGTAGTTATTGAAAACTTCTATGCAATATTTCTGTTTTCACCATCTTGCAATGTTTTAAAATAATGATTAGATTCAATTACTTCAAATTATTGCTATGAATGAGGGGTTGTTATTCTACTTATTTGAATTTTGTTTTTATATTTGAAGAAAATGAAGAAATTATTTGTTGATTTGTTATTGGCCAAATAAAACTTTGACATTTTCTATTCATAGTGTTTGTTATTACAAGAAAAATGTGTAAAATTGGATTGATTTAAGAAGAGCCTGAAAGAATGCAGCTGCAGTTCTTTAAGTGACTTCAAATGTTAAACTTCACAGTAATTGTAAAGATGGTTGGACCCTACAAATAAGTAGAGTAATAAGGTCACATACTGCATTTACTGTACTGATACAAAAACTAAGGAATTATCTTTGTAGGTTTGTATGAGAAGAAAACTAATAATGCGTGACTGTTGTTGCTCATTCTAACTGATCTGTATGTTTTGCATTTATGGAGTTATTACACAATATTTATAACAACTGTACACCATGATTCTTTCCAACAACATTACCTGAATAATAACTGAATGTTGTTGTACATTTTGTAATTATCTCATGTTCATCTAACCTTACTGCAACAATGAAGTGAAAAAAACACGTGTTAAGAATGAAATACAGCAGATACTAATTTATTTTATTGTCAGAAAAAGTGGAGAAAATAAAGGCATTCTTACATAACAAATATAAAAAGTGTCATTCCCACAAAACATTTATTAACAAATTAAATCACTCAATTCAGATTCCATTCAGTGTAACTCAATAAAATTTCATTTTATCATAAATACTGAATTTCATTGTACTCATTCACCAGAACATTTCACACCGTACATTCATTCAAGCTAACAATGACAATGAGAAACCATGACCGTAAAAATGTTCTAAGTTTTCTCTCATGTGTCTCTTATAAAAGTTAATATCTAAATATAGCTTTAATTAATCAGCAATAGCTTTTGGTACTGGTAGCGAGGTAGCAGAACAGTTAAGTCGTTGGACTCTCAATCCAAAGGTCCTGGGTTCAACTTCTGGTGAACATGTTATGTATTAAGGAAAGACGCTTTTCACAATTTTTCCTCTACCCACATTGGGTACCAGCATATTCTGCTGGGGAAATAAACCTACAATAGACTAGCATCCTGTCTCGGAGATGACATAATAATCATGTGTTCTGCTTTGGACTACCGAAACCAGGAAAAGCTCCAACTTTATGGGCTTCATACGCCTTGAAGGAACTTTACTTTAATTCTTCTAAAATACTTGTATTTAAAACAATATTAAATAATTCTAATAATATAGAAGCTTTGCATGTAATTTTTCCATCACCGAATCTCTTAACTACCAACCAGTTTCTATTCCGTATAACTGAACATTAATTTTTTCCTTGAATTATCGCTAAGAAAATCTGATGGCGGAAAAATATACCTTCAAGTTGATCACATTAATTAATCGAAAGAAAACTATTCATCTTTGTCTTTTCCTCCACAAAACTGAAGGAGGACAAAGATATTAATCTTGTAAAATCAGAAGAATCTGAGCTTCATTACTAAATACCATTGTTATCATCTACTTGACTTCATATAATTTGGAGTGGTTGAAGGTCCAGTCTGTTTGACCATTGATGTTGAAGACCTGAAAGGTGAAGAGCTGCAAATGATGAAGCAATGGACAAGTAATTTGCAATGCAATTAAAAGTGACAATAATTTGTTCAAGCATTTCCTTCAGAAGTACATTGACCAAACTGTTGAAATACCCACACAAATCATTTTCATATTTGTATTTCCAATGCCAATATGTGCAAAACTTGCTGTACCACAGTTGTTCCATTTACTGTCATACATACTTAAGTTTGCCTAAATTCAAGTTTAGTTTGAAAATTCCCAGATAGTAATTTTTAATCCATTTTCTATTGAGAACAGTGACCAAAAGTGTATGACTTGGCCTATTCATTAATCTGTCATTGCTACCACTCCATGGGAAGCAATTTAAAACTTGCCTGAAGTTTGTCATTACAAAACTCATTGCATGAGACAAATTTAAAATTACTAAATAGAAAAGCTCTTTCACTCTCTTCTATTTGGGTTTGACCAATCACAATGTCATTCAGAACTAAAACAAAAAGTTGTAGAATTTCAACTGGGACCTACCTTGCTGAGGAAACGGGAGGTTTTCTCTTTGCAGGGTTAACTGTGGTTGTGGATGGAGTATTCTGTGTCACGGGTAATTTCCTGGTTCAAAAAATAACAATAACAATGTAAAAAAGAAGGCATAAAAGAGAAATCCAAGCAAGTAATATTATGACATTGAAAGATAGGCAGGAAATATACAGAGCCTTTCATACATTATATGACTGTAAACACTGTCAGTGTTTTCTAGTGTAATGTTATCACAGTACACAGCACTACTCAAGTTTTGCACATCAGTAACCAAACTTACATCAGCTTTTACTAACTGCGTCCTCATTTTATTTTTTATAAAAAGGACATTTTATACATTTACAAGCCACTCACTTGCGATCTGATTTTCCTTTGAATATTTTATTGAGATCAAGTGGGGAATTTATCGCCTTGCGATCTATGTCATTACGAGGAGTATGGGACTCCAAAGCACCTTCTACATCAACTTCAAGGCGGATGGGAGCGTACATGTTGAACCATTGCTGGAAAGGAGCATTTATAGTTACTTTAAATATCAGATTTGAACAGCTACAAAGTAAAAATAATAATAATATAATAATAAAATTAAAATACATTTATTAACTCATTTCTCTAGCTCACTTAAAGCGCTTCACAATGAAAGATAGAATAAGCATTTCCTCTTTGCACCTTATTTTTATATTAATGGACACTAGCTGAACCGTCCACAGGTTTTACAATATTCTTGACTACAAGACCTCAGGTTCAATAAAAATCAAACCCAGCTCCAAGGCTAAAATTACAGATTTTTTTTTTTACCAGCAAGGGATCTAAATGAAAACCAAGCCAGCTATCTCTTGAAAAGACAGTCACTGAATCAACAGGAAATAAAACCTGTTTCTAATTCAAACACCAACTGGCCAAATAAATTAACCTAATTTTATCCTTAGATGAGATGTTACCAGTGAATTCAATGATGAATTTAGATAAAGAATTAAGTCTGGTTCCTACAGTCTTAATTATGGATTCTTGGATTAAAACATGATCTCAAGACACTCAAAAAAAAGAAAAACCTGTGTTTGGGAAGGGCACTGAAGGAAAAACAAATTGCTCCACTTACTCTAGCCGGAGGGGGGAGACCAATATCTGTAAAGGCAAACTGCCATTGTGGGATTCCCAAGTGCATGAGCATGAGACGGAAATACTCCACGAAGGTATCACACATAAAGTGCCACCTCAGAGATCTATCCAGAAACCAGATTTGTGTCACAAAGTCTGAAATGAAATAAAATAATTCATACAATTGTTACTACATGGATTTAATACATGGAAAATCAATGCTGCATGTGTCAATTGTCAGTTTAAGAGATGCATATCTAAAGTTACTGACAAAAGATATGAAAATTATGTACTTTCTGATTTCTTTATGATCATGTATATTATTTACAAAATAATGGCTGTTTTGTTGTGTTTATGTGTGCATACTGGCATTCATTCTTTTCTGTCTGTGGTTAATTATTCAAAATCTAGAGTACATCAATTTCCCATTAATTAGTATTTGAGTCATAGAATGTAAAGAACAAAGCAGGGTTTTCTTTATGATACTTCTAATAATTGAAGAGGTTTCAATTCCATATTGTAGATTGATAAATATATTGGAATTCACTAAATCATTCTGTCCTACTTTTTTTCAATCACTATTATTTTCAAAGAGATAAGTGTCCATACTATCAGACTATTCCTATACAATATGAAAACGTGAAACATTTTTTGCTGGGTTTTTGTTTGTTTTGGTTGTTGTTTTGTTTTGTTTTGTTTTTTTTGGGGGGAGAGGGGGGTTTAACAGTTTTTAACCTCATCAGGCAAAACACAAACAAATACACATGCTACCAAACCAAGGTGTGTACATTGGATAAATCTAGCCATAACTGACTTGAAAATTCTTGTGCATCAGGTCATTTTCTAGCTATTTGCATAAAACTAAGCTAAGTAAGCATTGTGCACATTCCTGACACTAGAGGGCATTTGTCAAGGCTCATACTGTGCCTAAAGAATATGTGCCAAGAACAAAGAGTAAGCTTGTAAAAAGTGTAATTCTAAATGAGACAAGCCAGATATCAACGACAAAAATTAAGTATAACAAAGCCTAAACACATTTATATAGAATAAACAGGGAAACAAATCTTTGCAAGGTTCATTACAGAAAACAATAAAAGATGTTTTATAAATAGTGAACAGCTATGTAATATTAAGACCAAAGACTACAAAGAAAGAGCTGTATATCCAGCACCAATCAACACTGACAAGTCTGTTTCCTGTGACAGATTGTTTTTTATATTAATTAAACTGCCTTCAATTAATACGACAAAGTTGAACATCCTTTGAGTGGATGTTCTAGGAAGCCATTTTAAGGTGTTTTTTATATGATAATACCCAATCTTGCAATTCTACAGTCTTTAGGAGAAAAAGGAAAAAGCTTGTTTATTAGTTATAAAAATGCAATATACATGTAATTTACTTTTAAAAGAATGTAGATTGATAAATTGTGTATTCCTATAAGCCTCAGGACATGTTTCTTTGTAAGGAATTCTAAAAAGAAAATTGTATCCATGAAACAGAAATATACATTATTTCTATAAAGTGATGCACAGACAAAAATAACATTCTTTAATACAAAGTTTAACTTCTAAATAACTGACACAATCAAATGGAACAGCTTTTTTATCAACACAAAAACATTAACATGCAAAGAACAGGTTGATAATGGTTTAGAATGGATGAAATAAAAGGATATATATACACAAGGCATTAAAATGGAAAAGTTCTACAATGCATATTTATCTCAATGAATATTACTATAAGCATGTGTACATCGCAGGATGCTAACATTGATTTACAGTGTTAGAACATTTGGAGTATTTTGAGGTATTTTGTAAGACTTGCAAACAGATCTAAAATTTCAGCCAGTTAAGAGAAATATAGTTAATGGTTTGAAAGAGAAGATCTGTTAAGTTATTTACTTTCTTTTACCAAGCGTATATCTTTGAGTGAAAGATAGAGAAGGAAAGTGGGGGTCAAACAGAACTGAAAAGAAGGGGCAGGGAAATTCTGTTCTTAATTCATAGAAACCACTGAAAGAGAGAATACAGAAGATTCAAGTACATAAGAAAGCTCTGAAGCAAAATGAATAGACATCATACCAAAGGCAAAATTGTAGCCACTGTCCCCAATATCACTGCCACTGTCAGAACCTGAGTCACCTATTGACATTTACATATTAAGTGCAAATGGAAAGAATAGTATAATATGTAATATATAATACAGGTCAACCTCATCTGTTGAAAGATACTTGTAATAAAATACCCTCCAGAAATGATTCTGCTACCACATATTTGCTTTTTATTCAATAGGGTCATACATGCATTTAGAATCGTTTCTGGGTTGGATCAAAATTCAGCCAGAAGAGTTTTTACACATTTGATGTATAAGGTAACCCAAATGTAAGAGAGGTATTTTTTTTCACAAATAACAAGCTTCATTTTTTAGTGATTTTATATCTATATAAATATATGTATATATATACATATATAATTATCTTTTAAACCTATTTTAAAAAAGAAGTCTGGGAGAAGATTCACTACTGTAAGCACCAAAATGATACAGAAGACATCAGTTAAGTTGAAAAAAGGTGAACTCAAAATCGTGCCACAACAAAGAAAATAGTATCCAAAATTTTTCTCCTTTCTTTGTTTACAAACTAGCGCTCATACAATATAAGACCACTATTGTTGAATAAAAAAAATCTCCCGCTCCAGTAACCTAAAATCCCAAGTCAGGTTAATGTGAACCTGCTACCATAACCAACATACCCACCCCTACCCTTTTTTTTTCCATTTCCGTAACTTTTTTCTTTGCACCTGCTTGACATTGACAGTATAAAGGTCTACCATCCTCAGTCACTAGAAGCCAGGGATGAGGAAGGAGAGAGCTTGATGTAGTCTAAACAAGATCAAAAGCAAGTGTGTTGGGTATGGCAGTTTGTATATATATAATGCACAGACTGTATTTATTTACCCCCCCCCCCCTTTTTTTTTCCTCCACACACACACATATGCATACACACACATTTTCTTAAGGTGCTTTTACAGGCTTCCTTTGGTTAACATGAAACTCTTTTAAACCAAAAAATTAATCGGCATTAGACACTATTAGACTAGTTTCTATGTACATAAAATCTGATTGAGATTTTTGTTTGCATGGGTTTGTAAAATAACACTAATAGAGTGATAGAGTAACATGGATCACACTACAACAGGTGCTAGTTGTTCACTTGTTCTTTTTTTATCAGTGTTGCTTTTAAACAAACATCTATCAAAGACTTGTTAATGTATACGAAACATACGGAGCATCTTTACATTTCAACGAACAGTCACACTTTGAAAGCTATGTATTGAGGAATTTGTTGTTGAATGATGAAACATATAAATAATATGACTGAACTTATTTATACCCGTACTGTATCATTTTCTATGTCTCTTTCATTCATTAGTGTGAAATAAAGACATCTTATTGTTTAACAATGTTGAATCAAATTAAGGTATACATAATTTAAATTATTTTGTATAAACTTTTACTTGCATGAAATTTTCCTCAAATTTTATCTGATTTAAACAGGAGGAAAGGGTGAAAACAAAAAAATAAAGTAAAATGCAGTATAAGGAACATTGTCCTAAAATTATTGTAAAATTGTTGATGAGGCTGTAATACTCCAACTCAGACAGAGAAAATAGTATGTTTGTTTCTGAAAATTCAGGCACTTCACTTCACAAACATTTTCTTTCCATAACAACTCAGCTTCTCAGTTTCAAATCTAATTTTCTGCAATGGTACTAATTTTTTCATTGATGAAACTACAGAAGTCAAATAAATATCTATTCCTTAGATAAAGTGGTATGACTAAACTACAGTTTCAACCCATGTCCTTATGATATGGAGTCCTCAATGTCTAGAACACACGATTATTTTGTAGGCCTATATGAACTACAGCAAAACAAAAAAATTCATTCAAAGTACAAATTATTATCAAGTACCAAGATACCAGCCATAACTGTCTTCTCCAAAAACACTATTTTCAATTGTAGAAAAAGCAAGACATAATAGATTACAAAACAAATTGATCCATCAGCAGGGTAAGCTTTCAACACATTGGGTAATACAAATACAAACCTCATAATTATAGTGACTATTGCATTCGCTGCTTTTAGAATTCAAATCACAACAGATTATGTGCAAAATTATTTTATGCATAAATTATCACAAAGCAACACTGCTTTTTTTTTTTCTGAATTGCTTTCGTTTTGTATCAGTATATAAAAATTTCTATTACTTAAAATAGCTTTTCAGTCTCATTAATGCAACTTATTTAAATACAGGGTGAGCACAAAAACACTCCTTGATTTCAAATATTCATAATATGAGAAGTTGAGTGAATAGGCACTCAAAGGCACGATTACACCAGATATGCTGCAGAAAGTCTGGATGGAGCTTGATTATCGCCTTGATGTTTGCCGGGCAACAAGAGGG
>JBDFRD010175305.1:0-12085 GCA_039654405.1 Bullina lineata | reverse complement strand
TCTCTCTCTCTCTCTCTCTCTCTCTCTCTCTCTCTCTCTCTCTCTCTCTCTCTCTCTCTCTCTCTCTGTGTATCTCTCACGCCATCATACTCACAAATGCACGCAAGCAATTTACGCCAAACACCTTCACCTGCTTAACACATGCAAAGATACGCACTTCCCCGTGAAACAAAACTCCACTGAAGAGTGAAAAATAGAGAACAAGATTAGACAAGCGTTCAGAAAACGCCCGTCTGAATCATTTTTGAATTGCAAAAGAGAACTAACTTAATCATAGAAAATGAATTATTGATAATTGAGTTAGGACCTATCCGTTTCTTTCAAATTGACGGGTGCTGTCTCCTTATTCTTTTTTGTACTCTACATTTAAACGGTTTCGTTTTTATTTTTAAAGCAAATTCGATAATACAATCCAAGCCGTATTTGTTTCTGTGGTGCTCGTATTGTTGTTGCTGTTGTTGTTGTTGTTGTTGTTGTTGTTGTTGTTGTTGTTGGCATTGCTTATGACGATGATGGTGATAGCGGCAACGACGACCAAGACGATGACAATGACGACGACTATCTGAAATAAAAAAGAGAACGTTACACAAAGTGATACATGTAAAGAATGATTAATTTTTTCATGAATTTGGTGATTTGGGTAAACAGGTTGGTGTGACGTCTTTTGTTTTTATTGATACTGTATTGTTGTTATTGTTACCGATAATAATATTTATGTCGCTGTTGCAGTTGTTGCAACCATTGTTACCATTGCTGTTTTATTGCTATTTGTGACACTAACTAAAACCCTGGTGATTACCACAGAACGAAATCACATTACTAAAATAACTCCAAAAGACACAAGCATCCCAGTCAGTAGATTTACAAAACCAGCGAACGTCTTCCTTTCTCTTTTACAGCCAATTGTCTTCGCCGTCCAGAAGGGTCCGTTTGAGGAAGAGTTTTACCAGTGCGTAACCTTCGGCTCGAACGCCAGCGCTTGGCAGCTACAGATGTACGCTATCGCCTCTCTCTTGCTTATGTTCGTCATTCCTCTGGTAGTGATGGGGACAGCTTACGGGCTTATCTTCACGACCATCTCCAGAAAGTCCAAGGAGCACTCGGGTAAGTTCAAGAGTGTTGTCTTTATCGGTCAGCCATTAGTCTAGTGTGCACGTTTCAGCGCGTGTCTACTATTTTGCTGGTTTGTTTCCTTCTTTATAGTTTTTCTCTCTTTTTCCTCTTTCGGTCTTCCTCTTTCTCTCCCTGTCTGCCTGTCTCATTTCTCTTTTCTGTTTCTATCTATCTATCTATCTATCTATCTATCTATCTATCTATCTATCTATCTATCTATCTATCTATCTGTCTGTCTGTCTGTCTGTCTGTCTGTCTGTCTGTCTGTCTGTCTGTCTGTCTGTTCAATTGTCCTTCTACATTAGTCCAAGTGGTAGCAGCTAAATTACCCCAAGATCTTTAAACCGTACTCGAAAACCAATTTCCTGGCAACGTTGACCTCAGTGATCAGTGGCTGTAAGGCCAGCACTTGTGACGGGTCCGTGGTTTGGTGTAATGGTCAAACTGGCCACACGAGATGACCTGCACACCGCAAGCCTTGGCTTGTCACTCTTCATTCTCATCAGATCCAGTTAAGTCCCCTTGAGCTGCCCCTTTCATCCTACGCCTCTGTGCTGAGAGTGCCTTTTCTTGTCATTCTTCATTAAGACAGGACGCAAGCCGACAGAAAGACACAAGGTTTTGTTTAAACTGACGGGGCGGAATAGCTAAGTGGTTTGGGCGTTTGCTTACTGTACACACGGGTCCTAGTTCGATTCCCACATTTCTGTGTGTGTTTGTTGATCTTTATTCACCCCTGACTCCAAATGGGTCGTGTAGAGTCTCAACGCCGTGCTCTTTTCAGAAAGAGATATACAATTGGAGAGCCTTTAACGATCCCTTGACAGTCTAAAATGGTACATGAGTAAGCAATGGCCATTATCCCAACAACATTTCTGAATTAAAACTACCCTGAAACACAGGGTATTAAATACATAGTACAACAAAAACGGAATGTAGCTACCTGTTGTGAGCGCCATGAAAATTGTTCAAACTGATTTACATGTATATTACTGTAAAACAGTCAGTCTGGTATTGTGGGTCGAAAACGCATGTAATCAGGACAATAAAGTACGGCAACAGTGAGATGGAATGCTTTTAATGATAAGAACGTTCTTATCATTAGAAGCATTCCACCTTACTGTTACTTTTTTTTACTTGCTTTGTTTGCATCTCGGCAGACCCCGTTTTATAATTCTTCATGCAATCAAGACTCTCTAGGAGTTAATAACGGACGGACGTAGAAGAAGAAGTTTAAAGATGGGAGCGAAGAAGACAAAATCAACTCCACAGATAGCATAATATCTCATTTTCGTTATGACTGATAGTATAACATACTGATGAAAACAATAAGAAAAAGACAACTGAAATGTGTTGGCCATGTCAGCAGAAGAGGGGAACTAGAAAAACTCGTACTCTGTGGGAAAATTGAACGAAGATGAAGCACAGGAAGACAACGAACATCATACATTGACAGTCTGAATACTTTCTCAACAAATAAACTAATGTCCAACAACAAGTTCATCCGACTTATTTCTCAACAAATAAACTAATGTCCAACAACAAGTTCATCCGACTGACTGATAATAGAATGTACTGGAATACCATGACCCGCACCAGGCTTGACACTTGAATACAAGACAGTAATAACATATTGAGGAAAACAAATAATGTTATAAAGTAAATTGTTTTGTAAGGTTTCTGGTTTCGCTCCCATACAGATCTAGACTCCCACCAGTGTACCTGCTGTTTTCGTGATATTTGCAACGCACAATTAGTAA
Source organism: Bullina lineata (assembly GCA_039654405.1). Classification (NCBI taxonomy): domain Eukaryota; kingdom Metazoa; phylum Mollusca; class Gastropoda; family Bullinidae; genus Bullina; species Bullina lineata. Next base: position 9,212 of record JBDFRD010175305.1, on the reverse strand, counting down.
CATGGCGTCATTTTTAATAAGGTTTCTCTAAGTATAATAATTTCTCCTTCAATTGCCAGCCGACGTAATCAATGAAAATGGCGGGAAATGGCAAATTTAATTGTATGATATTTTTAAGCCAAGCAACAAACAATGGCTCCCATTCAAAGCCATCTGAAATTATGCTTGCAAACTAAGATGATGAAATGGGCGAAATTATCAAACAAAGGAATAGAACTGTGTTCTTCATGCAATTTTCAATTTTTTTTATGATCGCATAAAATCAGCGAAGTCACAGAAGGTCGCATGTCGTCTTATTTTATGCTTTATTGCGTCCGTTTCCCGATGAGGGATGCAGCGCAGAAGAAATTAAATCAGGTTGAATACTGTTCTCTCATACTGTGACTGGACACAGAGATAAGGCCTAAAAGCACTGCCCCCCCCCCCCTTCCCACGCGACTTCGTGAGTAATCAATCATCCAACGTTCAGCAAAAGTCACTGCACTGCACAGTTTCTCAATGTCTTTACAGCATTGGCCGCTACCAACTGCTTGACCTCTTGAGTTGACCTCAGGGTTGAGTTGACGGTCAGCAAGAGATATTGTAAAATAATGCCCTCTAGTCGGTATACCGGCTAATGATAGATGTCGTTTTTTTTAGGAATTAAATAATAAGATTGAACCTAGGACTTCTCAATCTTTTGTGAAACGCGTGGCCACTGAGTCACCTCGCTCGCCTGTGATTAACTTTGACGACTGATATTGATAATATCTATTATAAAACAACTTTAAGCTTCACTATGGCTTTTTTGTACAACTTCGAGTTGCCTCTAACGTACTAAATACTAGAGCACAATAATAAATCACCATACCCCCGTATTGGGGATAAGGAGCTGGAAAACAGGGGAGGGAGCGCGACCCGTGCACTCCAGCTTCGGAGCTTTCGGTTATGGCTGCAGATATTTGCATGCTAATGGAGCCACGGCCTTTCCTGGCCAATAAATTAATGATCACGTCTTCACTGCCACGGCGCAAAGTGAACTAATCACAGTTGGACTCCAGAACTTGCAGGATGATTCATTCTGACTCGACGAAAGCGCCAGCGATCAAATGACTCGAGCTCACTCGCAATCGATTGGAATTCTAAGCTTATAGCCCCACCCAGGTATTAAAATGCAAACGTAATTTAATCAAATTTAAGAGGGCGTTTCGCTGGCGATAATGCGTCAAGTGAAAGATGATTTGCCTGCGTTCTCTGTGCCTGGCAAATAAATTAATGATCACGTGCTCACTACAACAGCTTGAACGAGGAACTTGTCTGAAGTAATTCTAGAGCTGTGAGGGTGATTCACACTGACTTGTGGAAAAGTGACGCGCGCCCCAATGACTCAATGACACACATTATCAATTCGCATGCGACAGCAACACCCAAGTATTGGAATACAAACGTAATTTAAGCCTAATTGAAGGCAATGCTCCGCTAGCAATAATGCAGGAAATTGAAACCTGATTTACGTTTATTCGTTGCAACAGCTGTGATTTTATATCAAACAATTTTACGAGATTTTAGAAAGGGAGTCAAAATTTATTGTATATTTATTTTGTTTTCGTACAGACATTTCATAAAACTATAAATCAAATGTTTATAATAGTAGTAAGCAAAACATGGTGTGATTCTGTTTAGTTTCTGGCAGATTGCAAGTGGCTGGCATCATTCTACAGTAGACCAACTTTCAAAGATACCTGGTTTGGGATTAATGATAAGTGGATCTTTTGCGAATATTTAGAACAGGAAATATTAAAGTAGTGAGGTAGCCCAGAAATGGGTTTCGCATTTTTTGTATTTTCTATTTAGCTCTACTCACTGAAATAGCAAAGTAAGAGAAATTCCTTGGTCTACATGTCTTCAATTACAATCGATACCATCCAATACGACTTTATACGTAGCCAGTCTTGTTACTTCTCAGGGTTAACCGGTAGTTTAGCCATGCAAACAGTGGACCTGTTAACGCTCCTCGAGAATTTCTAGGTTGAAGCTGAGCAAAATAATTACAAAGAAAGTTGGGACGGAGAGACTGGCTTTATAGGCTAGGAATAATTTCACCTTCTAACAATAAAAAAAAATCAGTATCACTGATAACAGGGTGAAACGATTTGGACGGAATTTTGAGCAGATTTGATTTTTTTGTTACAGAAATATGGAAAAGGCAAAGGGGCGTTTTTTTTTGTTTGTTTTTTTAATTTTTTTGGGGTACAAAATGTACAGAATGTTCAACTTAGCCAATCAGTTAAAAAGCAGCGATGGAAAAATGGAGAGGACGGGCAGCATGAGAGAACTTTACCAACTCTCGTGGGCCTTGCACTATCAAGAAAGGTGATGTTTTTTCTTTAAAAGGCGTGGGGAAGGGTGGATGCGTTGGGGTGAGGAGGAGAGGGAGTGGCGTGGGAGGAGGTATAAGAGGTGAGTAATTTGACGCCAGAGGTGAATGTTTGGAGAGGGACCATAACCCTTGCAGAAATTAAGCTAACAAACTGGCCGGAAGTATGCAGTATCTAGAACCGTCAAGGGGAAACAAAAACAAAAACAAAACACGAAACTCGGTGATAAAGTGAATGAGATCACCCAATGACCTTTCCTGTACACTATCCGGGCGAGTCATTCGCTACCTGTAGCGGGGCGAAGGCATGAGGCGTGACCGCACGTGGGTGCGCCCTCCACACTTCACGCTTCAAAGTCCGCGGGAAACGTGAGCCAGGAAAAACAAGAGAAACGAAAGGCAGAGGCGCTCCACATATGAACGTGAGCCCCAATACCTGATGCCTTAACTCAAATGATTTATTCGAAAATGAAGCATCCCTGTCATATTTCCCCGTCGAGCGTTTTTTTTATGTTATTTCTTGTTTAGTTTTTCTCGACTGAGAAGTTTTTACGCCTTGTTTTGACGTTAGATTGATAGACATTACAAATTTTACAACTCTTAGCAGATGTTATAGTTAGATTGATAGACGATTTACAACACTGCAGATTTCACAGTTCTCTTTCATTGGTACACTCACCAAAACCATCACCTTTTAAAAAGGATGAATGTTGCAGGGAAGCTGAACAATTCAAATATAATTAATTGTATTACACATCATCTCCCTTTAATTCGTTTATTACATTATTCTTGTATTTTCTCAATAGCGCAGGCGTATCCTAGCACAAACCCGCGTATAAAATTGAATAGCCTTGGTCTGGGCATTTTTGTTCCAATCTGCATTACCTTTACTTGCGTCCGTTCATACCTTTGCTCCAGTGTGGTTGTCACTTTGCTGGTTGCTTGCCCTCTGTTACCTTGCATTCCAACACGTCACCGACCATGTGTCAAACAATGACACTGAACCCAAACACGTTGAGGTTTAAATCTGTTGAACCCAAACACGTTAAGGTTCAAATCTGCTGAACTTAATATCTCACGTGTAATGATTCTCTACACCTGATGTCCTGACGAGAACAACCCGTGTCATCCTCTAAAACGACACGACAGCTCTGGACTCCCCAGCCCCAACAAGCGCAGCTTGCTAGCTTAAAGCGTCGTGGCAGACAAAAGTCAGACTGAAGAGTCTGTGCTGTCACCTCAAGGGTCGCACGTAATTCAATTGTCTGTTTTCCAGAACGCATGCACACTAGACTCCCAGCCTTTCCGTTTCTAATGGTTTCCTTCTCTGTGCCAACCGTATGGCAACCAGTGCGTTTAATGTCTTTAGCATGCCATTGCCACGCGGGTGTTAGCTTCCAGATGCTGAGAAAAACGTGGTTGCAGTCTCATGACCTCAGTGTCTGGACTAAAAACACCTTGCGGTGCGCCCCCGTACAGCTGTAAAAAGTGAATGAAGCTGCAGGGAAGCTGAAAAATGCAAAGTGTTTGCTACTTCCCACACAGCTGTCTTCCTCTGGTACGTCCGTACTGAGACTCGGGGTCGAACCATGAATGCTCATGTAAATCTAATCTTGGCGGCGCGGTGTAACTTTAACGGAATAAATACATTTTGGGCGTTTTGGAGCACAGAAGGTTGTGGTGCGAAGAAATCATCGCCTGGTGCATTCCTGGGGGAGACGACGCTGTTTATGGGGTGACGAAAATATTTGAAAATTTCTGAATTGGGATTACCACAAAAGAGATCTTGGCCTTTTCTGTGTAGGGTGTCGGCAAGAAAACAAGGTAAAGAAAATAATCAGAATCTGTTGTATTATCTCTTTCTGTCAACCAGATCGCAGTGTTAGTTGTAGTTCAGGCTCTCAACTATATAGAGACTTCAAGATTCTCTGAATTCGTAGGTTGCAGAATTTAGTACATTCTGAGCTATGAAGTATCTCTCTGCAACACAAAAAATAATATTTCTATCAAATGATACCGAATTATTCTGAATAGAACTAGTACGTTGAAGAAAGAAGTAGGTTATGGCCGACACGTGAGAAAAATAAAGGGAGAAGGAGCTAGTATTGAACGGGAGGAACAGCAGCAAATGGACGTGGAGTGGGGCACTAGGATGAGTGAAGCTAGACACCCACAATGACAGACCGCCTGGTTTATTTCCAAGACCGATTGTCTACGATTTCCCTACTTCCGGAATCTCGGCCAAATTCTCGACAGAATCTCTTCCCTAAAGTAGCGGAACAAAAACAAATTAATCCCTGTAAGCTGTAAATTCCTCGCCAAGAGCCAGTTATTTTCGTCGCTCAGAGAAAGGTTGTGCATTTTTGTTCAATTGTCATTGTCCGGCGTGTCTGAAAAGGGAGATACGAGAAGAAAACATAAGAAAAAAGAAAAAAAGATCACGGCGCACTGTGGTTAATAATAAGGCCAGACTTCGCTGCGCTATAGCAAATGCAAAGTTGGTTTCGGCTTGCGTTTTTATGTCTCTATCGAGTCAATAACAGTCATTGCAGGAAATTGTATGTTTGCTCCACCATCACGAACCCTCCGCCACAATCCATCGTCTTCGATTCGCGCAGGGATTGCATTTGGTATTTAGATCCAATACGACTTCGTGCTGTGAACTCCATTTATCTTCCGGTTTAATCGGAGACTATTTGGCAATCCTTTCTTTTTTTTTTTCAACAAACTGTTGGAGATGATTGGCCAGATGGGAGATTCGTGAACGCCACTGCGGGGCAAACGAGAACGCTCTATTCCGTGACAGGCCCTTCAGTGTAATCGATTCCAACTCAGGTCATTGCCCTCTCGCGTTGCAACCCCTAGGGACAAGTTCGGCCAAGGGAACACTATCTGGCCAGGCGCTTGCCAAGTTTGGAGGAGAGAAGGGAGGAGGTTAAAAAGAAAAGCGGGAGAGAGAGAAAGGCTGTGGCGCTGGAAGACGGGAGGGGGAGGTTAAAAAGAGAGGGGGAGGGAGAGAAAGTGTGTGGGGGTGGAGGACGGAAGACCTCCGTATAACGGAAATCACATCCTTGAACGACAACGACGACCTTCTAACGCGTGTTCTGTTTTGGGTAAAGTCGGGTCTATAATCGGAGCCTTTCCGAACTGAGGAGAGAACGTGAGACGCCGAGACTGCGTTTTCCCCGGCCTCCACTCTGATTGCCTCTTATAGGATGGATCGCGGAGTCTTTGATTTAGGAAAAGGCCGCAGCGAACTTAAGGGCGGGATGGAGTGTGCGAGTTTTGGTCTGAGAACAGCTGCACGTTTTATCTTCCACGATGTCCCGAGGTATTTAATTCTGTGGAAGAGACAGACTATTTGCGGACGCTCTAAGTCCTAATACTGTATCATGTAACGGCGATGAGAAAACATGGGCAAAGCTTAACACTAAGAAACCCGCAGTTTAAAGCCACTTGCTCAAAACTACATAAAATCAGATGGAGCAAAATGCATTAACAACCTTGTTGTAGAGACTGACACAAGAAGTAAAAGACTGCATCATTAAATATTCCGAACGTAATGTGCAGAAAGTTCAAATAATCTCTAGCACCTGCAATACGAAATAGCGTAATAAATCAAATACTAATAACAGAGCACACTTTTGCAGTACATGTAACCTTAATACTGCGGTGACGATAACATAATATTATGCAACAGAATAACAATAACACCTGAGCCAGTAAATATAATATCAACTAAACGTTGAGATAAACGCAAATAACATAGTTTAAGACTTTTATGATTTATACAGGTCACAAACCCAAAATACAGTGAAATCAAATAATACAAGATGCATATTTAAATAATTAATGAGAACTTCCATTCATTTTTCAGAGAGAATTATAGAGTCGTAATTAATGTAAATGAATAGTTTCTATTTCATGTAAACTAAAACCACGAGTCTCTAGACTTAAATCAACATGCATACACCGGGTCGGGGGGCTTAACGCAAACACCTAAAATGACAGTCATTCAGGAAGCAGCCAGCAAGATCCTCTGAACAGTCCTTACGTAAGTCACAATTTTGGCGCAGAACAAACCTAGAAAGTGCATGCAAACTGCGCATCAAATCTTAAAACACTTATGATTTGATACCTCGACATAAACTGAACTTCTGCATCCAAAGCACATCTCGAGATAAAACCCTATCATGTTTAAAGGCCTTGCCATCTAAACGATGCCTATTTCGATATAAAACCCGTTAATGTTTAAAGGCCTTTTCATCTAAATGATGTCTGCTCCTCCTGCTCCACCCCATCCCTTTCCCCCTTTCGCGATGTCCTGGAATGCGCTATAGATCTACAGGCAGAACCCATCCAGACCCAACAGCCACCTCGGCGTCGTTTGGTCCAAAACTGTCCAGTCCAGAGAAGTGCCCCAGTACCCAGGTCGCAATCTCCTGCATATCTTCCTCTTCTAGCCGCTGCTGCTTTCCCCCGTTCAGTCGTCTGGGCAGTAATGGGGTCAAAGGTCCTGAAATGACCACCGGAAACAAGCCTATTTGTATGCCGATGTCTGAGTCTCAGCTGTCTGCATCTCTGTGGCCAATCTTTTCTATTACCACTGTCATTGGCGTGAACGATAGCCTCGACGCAAACCAAAGTAATGCTAATATATTGGATTATTCTCTCGGTACGACAGAAGAGGGAGATGGGGCTTGAGAGGCGGGGGAGTGGATAGGGGTGGAAAAAAATACGGGTTGGGCTGAGGGCATTTCAGGTCACAAACAAGCTAAAGATCAATTTAAGTCTTTCCACCAAGACTTCCATTTCTGTTTCGTCTAGAACTCAGTTTGGCGCCCATTTCCTGCCTGGAACTAGCTTTGTGACAGCCATCCCCCTTCCCCTTTCCCCCTACACCTTGAAGTAGCTTTAGCACCCATTCTTCTGGACACAGATTTCAGGCACGGTGCTTCTAAAACAAGACTTGCCTCCAGGCTTAACTACATGTATTACCCCTTTCACTAAAATCCTTGTTCAACAGAGCTCACCGTGAGCGGTATTTCAGACGGGCACCATCCATCCCTCTCCTCCCTCTCCTCCCTTCCCTCATCCCATGTGCCATCAGTAATGGACTAGGGGGTATATTTGGCTGAATAATGTATGAAGCCGACGGATTTGGCCTAGTGGACTTTGTATCAACAAATTGAATTAGCCGCTTTACTTGTTTCTTTGCTGTCGGCAGCCAGTTGGATTAAAGCGTTCCTAAAATAGGTCATTCTGTTCCTAGAAGAAGAGTATTAGGTAGTATAATTATTCAGATGAATGTCCGTGTTTACTTAATGAACAGTTTTGTCTTTTTTGTTATCATTACGCAAGAAACTAATCGGCAAAAAGTAATTAGAAAATGTAACAATAAAGAGTTACTATGAGGGAGAACATTTAAAATTTCATAACAAAAATGAATCATTACCAAGAAATAATGTATATGGACAAGAAAATAATTGTCACAGAGAAACTATGGAGAAGGCACTACACGCCACGGTCCTTACAAACATTGAACTATGCAACAATTCCTTCATAAACAAAACTGCATGTACCATAAATAATAGAAAATGAAAAAAAAACCCAGACAAAAAACAAAGAAACAGACAGGTATTAAGGAAAGCTCACACACACTTGCACAGCGAAAATCTAGTCGTGTATGTATCAAAAACTTGTAATAACAAAGAGAAACGCAAACTTCCATTCTTACATTCCATCGGATGAATTGGTGCAATGACAGCGCAAATTCACTCAGAAGCGAGAGACTCACGGTTCAAACGCAGAACGTCACCGATCGCCATGAGTCTACAGAACTGCAGCATCATAACATCAAAACATCAAACCCAAACCAAAAGCCGAAACAGTCAAGTTTTAGCCGTTTGTCAATCATGTGACGAGAGGAAAAGTTTAGAGAGAAAAAGACATTGAGAGGAGAGAGACAGACAGAAAGACAGAGAGAGGCAGTAGAAAGAGAAATACTTGTGTACCATCGTTCTCAGCAGGAGAAAGAGAGAAACGGAAACATAGAGAGATGGAGAGAAAGAGAGAGACATAAACAGAGAGAGATAGAGAGAAAGAGAGAGAGAGAAGGAGAGAGTTGTATTTTTTACAATATTCTTCCTATCCTCTGAGTCTCAACCCGAAATGACACAAATTAATGACCACGCGAACAGCACTTGTCCATTGGCCACACAGCACCACAGAGAATCGGCAACCCTAAGCATTCATCTAGCAGCCATAGCCTTCAGGTAGCACCAGAAGTACATCTGCACAAATCCACAAATTACCAAAAAAATTGCAAGCAGGCGATGCATGTTATTTCCCTTTATTTTGCATGCGCCAAGTTTGTATTTCAATTTTTAGTTCCGTAAAGAAGTGTATATTATTCTCTTCTCTTCCCTTCTTTTTTCTTCTCGTCCTTTCTCTTTTCTTTTCTTCTCCTCTCTCCTCTTCTCGTTTCTTCTCTTCTCTTCTTTTCTCTTCTCTTTACTTCAATTCTCATTTCTTCTCTTCTCTTCTATTTTCTTCTCTTTTCTTCCCTTCTCTTCTGTTTTCTTCTCTTTTCTTCTCTTCTCTTCTCTGTTCACTGAAATGTTATACTGGACGTGGAAATTGGCTGGACGGAGAAGGATTGATTGTTTTTATATTGTCTGAGTTCGACTGGACAGTGTGGAGGTGGAGGTCATGAGAAGGGCGGAATGATTCATTCACTTTGTGTCAATTTTGAAACTTTTAAGTGGACAGCGTCCACAAGCCATGTGTGTGTGTGTGTGTGTGTGTGTGTGTGTGTGTGTGTGTGTGTGTGTGTGTGTGTGTGTGTGTGTGTGTG
>JBDFRD010175194.1:0-12086 GCA_039654405.1 Bullina lineata | reverse complement strand
AAGTTGGGACGGAGCTACGGAGCCCTTTGCAACGGAAGTAAAGATCTACTTGTAAACAAAAAAAAAAAGGATTCAAGTCAAGCATGATTTACATAGAAAAAATCGAAAATGGCATGCCTTATTACACACAGGCATTTCATTATTGTAATTATTATACACTATCCTGGAATGTAATTCAGATCGAGACAAATTTTTTGAGCTATCAACGATCAAAATGGGTTCAATAATAAAATCTGTAGCTGCAACAGAAAATAAGCCATTTTTTTTTAATAACAGATGATAATTTGAGTACTTGCTTGCAAAGATTACTGCTGAATCTCCCGCCAGCTTGTTTTGACCAAAAACATACCGGTACATTTAATCGTCCTCATAGACCTTTTGCTCTTCACTCAATTAATCGGTAATCAAAAACACAGAAGGCATAGAGTAAAATGATAATCACAAGTTTATTAGCCACTGACCCGCCAGGCGCATCCAAAAAAAGAAAAAAAAAAGGCAGTCACAATTTATGGTAGAATCTAACCCACTTCAATGACTCACAGTGACACCATAAGAATAACTCTGAACGGTACAACAAAAGGAGTTGGTAGGTGGTGAAATGCATGGAGCACGTCAATACGCATGAAATCATTATATCTGTGCTGAAAAGGAATGACACAAACTTAATGAAAGCTTAATCTAGTAGGTTAGTTACCGGTATATGATTTTAACCCTTTCACTGCCAAATTCACCGATCAACGAAAAGCAATGTTGGATCCTAATCCTAACTTCAGTCTTTAATATTCATCAAGACATCACACACTTATTTTTTACACTATAATGAGAAACAAAAACTCTGAAATAATTTTTTTTAATCAAGTTCTTCTCACTATTTAAAAAAAAAAAGGGATATTCTTTCTAGAATTAAGCTACAGATAGCTGGCAGTGAAAGGATTAATCTTGTAGGTTGGTTACCGGTATATATGTTTTTAATTATAAGATTTTCTTTTTTTAAAGTTATCTTTCTGTTGCGGAAACTAAAAATAAAACCTGATTTTTAATATGCTCTAGATCTAATTCTTTGCACAGCAGCACATCAAGCAAAATGTCGAGTTTCAAAATCAATACGGCGCTGAAGCAATTTTTGACATCGATACACAAAAAATCCAAAGGCAAATCCTATGCATGGTCTTATAATGTCCTCGTCATTGTTTCTGTTGGTACCATAAAACCATGAATGAAGTAAGCCAAAATTAGTTTTTATTTGTTTTAATTTTTTTTTTTGACATTTCAGGAATTAAGATATACTAGCCTTCCTTTGATTTCGAGACCAAATAGGTCATGAAGATTATCATTAATATTATTATATTATATTATTACTATGAATAATATTATGATTATCATAACAACTACTTACTGTAGATTTTAAATACATGTACAGTTCTCCTAGATTGGTACACACAATTAATTATGTTCATGTTTGTTGTCTGTTTTTATATAGAAGATGATCCACACAAGCATATATATACCTTTGAATGTGAAAATGACACACAGACCTGCCAGAAAAATAAAAAGATTTACAAAAACTCTTCATTATTTTTTTTGAAAAATTGTAACTTGGCTGAACTATTTAAAAAATGGTACAAAACTCCTGTCCACTCGAATATATAATATATGTACATGTATGTATATGATACATTTAAATTTATTTTTCCATTTAATTTTTTTACTCAATCTAAAATCTAAACCATTAAAGGAAAAAACAAACTCTTACTCATTCTACTGTAACATAGAGCAATACGTTTAAACTTAAAGGTAAAGTTGATTATACTGAAATACCTGTTCATCTTAAACTAAAATGTATTATATACAACTCTTCTTGGAAGTATAACTTGCCAGAATGCCAATTCGAGAATCTGTCACACAAAAAGTCTCCACAGAATTTGATCAAGTAAAACAATTGAAAGTCATTGTTCCTTAGTGGGCAGACAGAAGATTAAAAAAAATAAAAAGAAAGAAAGAGAAAAATAAAAACAAAGGGGGAATAAATCATCCTTTAGTTTTCCACAGCCAATTTCATTTGTATACACACATTTGACTCGTAACAAAAGAATATCATGAAGATCTATATATGACTTATTATGAGAGAAACAAGCTTTGACCAACAAATGTAAACCGTATTTTAACAAATTATAAATGAACATCAACACTAATACTGCAAAGAAGTTCCACTAAACAAATGTAGCTATGACAGACAGAAAAGGTATAATGAAACAATATGAGTATCAGTATATCATCCCAGGTGATCAACAGAATGGACAAAAAAACAAATCACACTTTATTGTTCCGTAGCAAGTAATATCCAACAAAAAACTGATCATTTTAATTAATGAAAACGTAGCATATGGTAATAACAAAAGTTCACAAAAGTATGATAATATTTCAACTGCAACAGCAGCAAGATCTCACTGCTTTTTGGCTTCTTTTTCATTTTTATTTGATCGATTAGCTTTTACAAGAATAATGATTAAAAGTAAAAGAAATAGTGAATGATAAGGTACCATGACAATTTTCAATCTATCACAAACAAGCACAGCATAAAACAAAATAGAAGAAAATAAAGAAACAATAAAATAGTATGGCATGATGCAAGCCAGATTACATAAGAAAACTGAAAAAAAACAACTAAAAACATCAACATTGAGATGAAGAACACCAGGCATGAAAACAAATCTGGAAAAATAGAGTTGTGACTGGTTCAAAATCCACACTTATTTAACAATGATTGTGACTTGAATTTCACAGTTCAAAACATCTTTGTGCTCGATGTAGTCAAGAAACAGATTTAGAAATAAAAAGGAAAGTCAAGAATTCCTGCTCAAGTTTGAACCATGCTCTGCTTTCAATCCAATAAATTAAGTTAGTTTGTTACCAAATTAAGTTTTCGCTTACAAAAGACAAAAGTGAGAAGCAACTTTTTTTTTTCCAGAGATAGCAATATTTAGAATTAGATGAATTTAAGTAAAACTTTAATATCAAGAATGACACCCCTAGCAACAATGGTAATAATGAATAAATTATAACGTTAATATTTTTAACATAACAAAAAAAAAAAATCAGACAGCACAATAAACAATATTGACCAGCATTCATAACTTCATCACAATTTGATGTAAAGGAAATTTGCACAGCACATCTGTATCTCTAATCGATAATTACCTGTTGATACTAATTCATGAACTTTGTTTTTCCAACAGCCATTAAGCCATTAATTACTTTACCTTATTTCAAAAGATGACGGACTTTATCATTTGTGGGTGTTAGAAATGATAGAAATGTGTCAACGCTCCAGTTAAGAATTTATTTAAAAAATAGGAAAAAGCATGGAAACAGATTTCCTTTCATATCTGCTAGTAAATCATATACTAATTCACTATCTGTTGTTTTTTTTTATCCAATACCATTCACCATTCTGTGCAATATTATTTTTAAAAAAAACAAGAAAAAAAAACTGTGTTACATTCAGCTCAGGTACCTTATGGCAATCTATTATGATCTGATAGAATAATGAAACTTCATCAACTTTGTTAATAATTTGGCATTTCACCCGACAAGCTGCAGAAAGAGAAAAGAATGAAAAGGTGAGGGTGGGGGAAGGAAAGGAGTGCAGTGCAGTGTCGGCAAATGATGACAATTATATTTAATACTGCTTCTCAGCATGTGCTTGACATAGGACTTTCACTAACCCAACATGCAAAGAGCACTATGAGCTACACAAATATGAAGATTCAGTTGATGGAGCACACATACAATGATAACCGAATTAATGTTAAGTCTTTGGGGCGTTACAGATGTCAAGACATAAGATCTCACTCCTTACCAAGACAGTTTGTGACCAATAGACACCCTCAAGCTACAGTTTCTGGCTCAAGACCAGATGATAATATAGGTCCCTAAACTGGAAAAACAAACCAATACCCCCCCCCCCCCTTCCAAATTCTCTTAAAATGCTATTGTTACTCACAAATTACACACCAAAGACCCTTTTTAATATGTATGAGTTATATTTCTAGCTAGGATTTTAAAAAAGCGACTGATGACACTACAAGAAGCAATACAAGATTTTTTCTTCCTCCTGATAGTGCAAATTCTAAGATAGCCAAGACAAATGTTCAATGAATAACAAATAATTTGTGACAGTAGTTTACTAGTGAAAAAGTGTCATATTCCGACTTCAATTGTTGAAAGTCAGTGCATCATTGTTCTGCTAATTAGGTAAATAGTGATTTCGTTATGTTCTTGTGGTACAGTGAATCATTTCACCCTTCATTGGACTGTAATTTTATTTTGCGAAGGTTCACCATTCATCAAGCTCAATGTGTTTACATAAAACGGTGTACAAATTCCAAAACATGATGATATTCATTATACGTCCCCATTTGTACTCACTGTCAAGATCATAGTACACATATTCGCACTCACAAACGCCCAAGGATGAGGAAAAGAGATATAAATTGTGGGTAAGAGTAAAATTTAACACAAACAATGGAACAACCGCTGAGCAAAACTGCCCTTTAATGAGGAAATGTTTGCATTAGATCACAGGAGGAGAGACACCGACCTTTAGTTCACGTTATACCCTTTTCACCTGATGGTATTCAGCACACACGCAAAGCAGGGACCCAACTAAACAGCATGTAACTAACATGGGCAATTCGCTTGATATAATTATGTGCATGCAATATAAAAACTATTAACACTTTTTTCTTCTTCTTTTTTTTCCCCTTCTGATGAACTATTAACAATCCCAACCGTACACATCTATTAAATGAAATTCTTGCAAAAAAAATTGTTGAATTATTAGATCTAAAACATTATCACGTTAAAGCATATCTGCTTTTATGCTAAGGTGCAAAAGGAGTGAACTTTTATCGTAACATTACTCCAGCATGTATAAAATATCAATAAATAAATGGGACTGGCGCAAAGCAACAGCACCCTGCCTGCTAAACGTTTGGTCGTGTCCAGTAAATTTTCAAGGACTGTCAACTATTTTTTTTTTCCTGAAAGGACAATTTTTTGCACATTTACAAGTTTCTAGCAAGTGATACAGTGAGAATGCCGAGGGAAAAGTGAAAACTTAAGAATATTTCCAGTATATAAAGATGCCAAGAAAATCGCGCAAGCCTGATCCCAACTGATGAAAATTGCATTGTTGATGGCCTATGCTCCCTTGGGAATTAAAAGGGCAAGAAAGAGAGGGAGAGAGAGAGAGATTAAGAGAGGGAGAGAGAGTAACACTTTACACATGAGAACAGCAGTTCTGATCAATGGCCAAGCACCTTGCAAAAATGTTCGTCAAGTACTGCGTTCAGGTTCACAGCTTACCCAACTCAGCACCAAAAAGACAAAAAGCCTAGCTACTGAAGGCCCTTTCACCTCATTACCACAATAAACAACCCACTCCGAAGTGCAAATTCCTATGTTAAACGCTTATACTGGATACAAACTGTGCACGAATTGTCTACCTACCAAAAAAATATGCCAATGTTGACAGTCCTTGAAAATCCAAAGTCTATAGTTTGGCTACAAGATGCTCGAGGATTACTCAGTGCACATACTCCTGAAGGTCAAATAACAAAACGACTTTGTGGAAAGAGAAACTGTACGGAATGCCGGAAGACTCGAAACACGTGAGGTATTGTATGGGCAGCAACATTCTGGCCTATTTTTTTTAACCCTTACAGTGATGAGGCATCAGTGCCAGCCTGCCTACACAAACATAAATCTTATGGGCTTTTTTCCCTTTATATGTAGGGTTAAAAGAGGGTCATTTATTTATTCTTAAAGAGGTAAAACAAAGAAAACAAGAGTCGTGCATGAACTGAACATTAATTCACCATTTTCATTGAGAATGAACTGTAGGCTACTATTTCAAGTTCAGTACTGGTAATGAATATTTCCTATCCAATTTCCATTTTTTCCAATTGAATTTGCTTTTTTGATGTCTTGTCTATAATCTAACAACGCTGTTAGCATTTTGAAGGTCTGTTTTCCTGTTCTGGGATTTTAAAAAATATATTTATTCTTGACTGAGTCACAACTTCTCTAGGCATTGATCTTCACCTATTAAATTAATCTATTTTCTAAAACAGCAGTGTAAACATTTGCACCATCCAGCTCCAGTATTATGCATAACCTCTTTTTTAACCTAAATTTCTTTAAAATCATCTTCATAAAGTTTTTCAAAGATATTACATTAAAAAGCTAAAATTATCCTTTGATCGGTAGATGAATTTTACTATTGTTACAAGAGTCTTCAGGGAAACCTTTTCATCTTCATATTTAAAAGCATAAAATAAGAAGGGATACTTTTGAAGAAATATAATGCACAGTGAAACATAAGATCTATGCATTTTCATCACTGATAGTCTGATAATGTCATACTTTCATCACTGTAAGGCTTAATTTCATCAATCCTTATACATGGCTCTTCTTCCAGTTGTTTAGAAAAACCGTAAGATGTAGCCTTTTGTCTGGTTTTTCTTTTTCATTGCAAACTATATATTAGTTGTTTCGGGGTCAAATTTTTTCTCAAAATCAAAAAGGAAGCAAGCTGTATTTTAAATTTTAAGCTATTCCATACGTGCAATTCTGCAATTCTTGCACTTATCAAAATATTCACAAATATTAATGTACAGATAATAAGTTAAGGACTAGTTGTTTTGGTCTTTTTGAAGTTACCGGTACAAAATAAAATTAGTTCTTATAGAGTTTTGCTTCCCATAATGAAACCGGGTACAGACACTGTAGAGGAAAGCCCAAAGTAGATTCATCATCATCATCATCATGGCCCTCCCTCTCCCCATGGAGGAAATATTCATCATCCTCGCTGTCCATAAATTCCCTGGCTTTTCGGTCTTCCTGAAGCTCTCGACCTTGACCCGTATAAGGTGAACCGGAAGAATAAGAGGAATGTTTGCCTGCGTGAGCCCACCCAGTCCTCACTTTCTCACAGTGTTTCTCCTCCTCTGTGCACTCTTCTCCTCCGGTGAGCCATCCGAGAACAAAAAACCAAAACTGGAATGAGAAGAAATAAAACAATTATCAGGCTGATGGCCACGACAAAGACCTTAAATTTGTTTGTACCACTGTGAACAATTGAAAAGTAAAAAAAAGAAGGATCTCGATGCAAATTTTTAAAATGCGTTTCCACACTTACATCTAATGTTGAGGCAGTACTGATTTCATCTGAATAAAGATGAAGATGAGAATGAAAGTTTGTGCTGAGTACATTCATTGGTGGTAAAATGTGGGGAAAAATCTTAAGTGATAGCTTTATAATAAAAAATATGATCATTTGAACATGAGGCAAAGTAATGCATGCAAAAACTGCCAATTTTCCAATACATTTTTATATATTATAGTTTGGCATGTTTTGAGGATGATGCCCAAAGCCGACAATATCAAAATAATTATTTGATGAGACAGTCATGAGTATTATTAATATTTCTGTTACTATACACGACCTTTTTGTCACTCTAAAACAAATAAAGGATTCTCTAATATACAATTTTACTAAAACGTTCATCAAAAGAAGTGTTATACTTCATAAATATCAAAAAAAAAAAAAGTCTTTCTAGCAATAGACAATTAAATACACACTTCCAACGCTTACATCTCATGCTAGTAGGACTTAGAAAATCTAACAATATACACTGCAAAATGTTTGTAGACTGATTTGTGTGTATGACATTGTATTATATCCTAAGCATGTGGTTACTAAGCACATGTGTTTGAGACTGACAAAAAGCACATTCCTTTCATACTTTATACATAGGCTACACTGTGACTGAAGTACAATAACTAGACATCTGTCTCTACAAAAGCAACCCATTAAAGTTCGACAGCAGAAAAGGAGAGGAAATGCTATTTCAGCCTAGAACAAGAACAAGAAGACTAGTCAAGTCTTATTTTCCCAGCAACATTCCAAATACAAAAGATTTTTTTTTCTAAATTACCCATTTCTGAAAAGAAAAAAAAAGTAATACCCAGAACATTTTTTTAAATATCAAAACTTTTATAAAATGATTAAAACAATTTTTTAGCTATCATTTTACTCCCTCAGATCTGGGGAAAAAAAAAGGTACGATTTCTCAAAACATTTCTCATACTGGCCATGGACAGTCAATACATATATTAAGAAACAGCTATACTTGACACTGAACCAGTCCCAATCCAAGTTTCATTAAAAAAAAAAAAAAATTATAAAATAAAAAAGAAGATATTCTTTATAATTTTTCATCCCATTTTAGAACCACTAAGGAATCTAAACCTTAAAACTAAAAAAAAAGAAGTACATTTATGAATTCAATATCACTTAACAAGACAGCACAAACACACAGAACCTGACAATGTCACATATTCACATATTCCAAGCACCTCCCCCCCCCCCTCCTTTTTTTTAAAAGAGAAGTAAAGAATTGCTTTTCTCTTTACAGGGGGTTCAAATCCAACATGTTTCTTAGAGGCAGGCAGCTTGCTGAGTTCAAAAGAATGTGAGAAGGAGAGGCAACGGGTTAAGGATACAACTACTTCCAAAGACAAAAAAAAGAAACAAAAAAGTAAGAAGCAAAAACATGAACGTAACTTGAGATCAGATCAAACCAAAAAGTTCAACTACAAAATGCAGGGAAACTAAATAGACAACAACGGTGCTAAAGGAAAAAAAAAATGTCACAATAAAATAAAACAAAGGCTACGAAGTCAGAAGTACTGTGAACAGTTGAGGAAGACAACAGTCTTTGGGTAATCGAGTAACTGACACAAAATAAATGCAACAGCACAACACCAAATGGAGATAACTTCTTCTTAACTTCTTTCCCACCTAACAGATTTTTATTTTTGCTTCGTTCTTACAGTGAGAATTAAGATTCAGTATGTACTAAATAATGCTTATATGATAACAAAGAATTGAACCAATATAAAGCGATCCTTTAAAAAAAAATTATCCTACACTGAATGAATGGAAATATTTATTTCCTGGCCTTTCAGAAGCGAAAGATGTAAACAGATTGCATATATTTCAAAACTGTTACGAAAAGAATTTTACTGAGAGGGTGTCTAATGGAATACCCCAGTTTCAATATCAAAGAACTCAAGCTACAAATTCTCTATTTCTTTTCCTTTTTTGAGTCATTACTTTTTTTCATATTACAACTGATCCTATTTTACATACAAAATGTTCTCCGATTCATTTAAAAAAATGCAGAATCAAAAATTAAAATTTTTTACAGCAAGTTTCGGCATTTTTTTCTCCTCAACCCTTTTTCCTTGTTTGTGCATATCACACTGAATTAAAATCTAATTAGAATAATCGTTTTCTGTGCTCTTCCTCGTCCTGTAGTCAGTAAAACTAAGCCCAAAACGTCAAGCAATACTTGAAAGAAAACGTCTACCACAAAGCATAAGGCTAGGATTTTTCAACACATCCTCTTTTTTTTTTTAATCTCACAACATAGGCCTACTCGGGAGGGGCAAAAGAAGTGGCAAAAAAAAAGGGGCAGAGGGGAGGGTTGACTTGGAAGGATCAACCAGCAGTATGAAAAGAAAAAAAGGGGCAAAGGCAACAGGATGTAGTTATACTCGATACTTGTGTACAGGCACACACAAAGGCGCACTCTATGAACATGCTTGATGCAGTGCTGAAGTAGAAGGGGCCTTTCTTTCAGGAGAGAAAGGAGCTATTACAAGCATTGTGCATCACAATTATGCAAGACAGTAACCACAGGGCAGGAGGATCATACAAACCCCACCAACTCAGAAGAAGGGTGCGACGAGCACAAACCAAAAAAGCAGATAAAATCAACGAGCCGGATACAAAAAAAAAATCATGTATGCCTACCCTAGAACCTTGTTTCTCGCATGCCTTTCGGCCTAGCTTTGGGAAAAGGAGTAACGGCATACATGGGCAGTTCACAGATTCTGTGTTCTTCTTCTACCTCATCCCCAACCAATGTATCAATGCCTGCCTCTAAGAAACGTATGAATCTGAGAAAGGAACGCAAGGGGAAGAGAAAGAAGAGAAGAAAAATAAATGGAAAACACAATTGAATGAAACTGGTCAGGTGGTCGCGATAATAGGATTTGCATTCAACAAAACGAATAAAAGATTGTATAGGGCATGATCTGACAGAGGTGTGTAACTAAATCAATCACCATAACTAGTTTTCAGACACGACATTGAGGGAGCACACACACTACAAATACATGGCAGAATAATCTGCACAAGTTATGAATCAATACACTATTCAACTGGGATTGTGGGTGGCAAATTGATTATTCAAGGAATACATTTTATACCTTTACTTTTGGCTTTTGGATTTGGGTTTTATTTTTAATCTAAGAAAAAGAATCCTGAACAAAACAAACTGGGTACATGTTATGGACAATTTTTAGTACGGTAGTATAAGATTTCAGTTTTGAAAAATTTTCCTAAAATCTCCCAGCAAAACTTTCAACATCAAACACCAGAAAAACATTTAATTTGTTCCAAAATGGACACTAGAAGGGGTTTCAATATTAAGTCATACAGCAAAAATTCTTTTCTACTATCAATGTAATAAATATTTTCAAATAATTAATAAAAGTCCATATTTCATAAATAATATATAGAACTCCCTGTCTTGTGTTGTAAACTGTTCAGACAGAAAGTGGCGTGGGGTCTTTCGAAACAATGTTGGTTAAAACCAATAAAAACATAATGATATAAATCATTAGCTCTCTAATTAGTAATTAATTCGTTATTTTGTGTATTGTAAAATAGGTGTTCCACTGGTCTTTTATATAATCACTATTCACAGGTAGAAGATAAGTAACTTCCCCAATAATAAGCATCACTTTTGCCTTTAGCATATCTTTATCTACAGGAGGAAGATGTAAGGTACTGAAAAAGGACTAAGGTACTGAAAAATAAATGTAATACATAAACACACTCATCACCACATAGGTGTAATCAACAAAAGAGATAAACATAATAAATCACAAGAGAAACAAACAACAATTAAAAAAAAAAAAGGGAAGCAAGGGCAACAACTAAAATATCAGCGGCTTGGTCTAAGTGGTGCGCTGCTGCAAGCAGAATACAAGTTCCAGAAACTGCCATAACGGCTAAACTGAAACCAAAGTCAAGAAGAAACGACGAAGAAAGGATCACGGCAAAAGCAAACATGCACAATGACAAAGAGTGAAAAATGTAGTGGACAAGAGACCCGTACACGAAGCGTCCGTGTTATGTGGTCTCATAGTCATATATCCAGCTGTACGGGCAGCGTATCAAGAAACTGCTGGAAGCTGGAAAGAGGAGATGTCAGCATAAATAATTAGTGAGGCAAAGTGCCCCAGATTAAGAGCCAGCATTATACGAATGATACACATCAGGATGGAGATCTTTTTATTTAATACACAAAGACTGTTTTGACCTATTTACTTCCCAAAGCATAAACATTGCGGATAAGCTTACACAAAAGATTTTTTTTCTGAATTTTCTCTGAAAAGAAAAAAAAATGAATACATATTAAACTATCAAAACAGTTTTACAAATGATTAAGAAAATTTTTTAGTTAGCAGTTCACTTCTTCAGATCTAGAAAGAAAATAGACACACTAATCATTTGCCTGAACAAAGTTAACCTCAGATCTTCTTTTTTTTTTTTTTTTTTTTTTGGTAAGATAATGAAATGAGGAACAATGGTGAAACATCCTTTTTAAGCAAAGAGTCAGACTTGTTATTCAAAGGAAAGAGACACAATGGGTAAAAAATTATTTATTTCACCACAAAGTGAGCTTACATTCATACAATTTATTTCTGAATTTCCCCAATGGGTACGTCAACATAGCTTGTGATGTGGTACATATTTATCCTAAAACCTCAGAATAGCTCAGTCAGTAAGGCGTTCACTTTCTGAGCCCATGGGTCAGAGTTCGAGCCCCGTAAATGGCAGGATTTTTTTTTGCGAACTTGTTGATCTTAATTCACCCCTGGCTCCAACTGGGTAGTGCGGAGTCTGAATGCCAAGCTCTATTGGAGATGAGCTATAAAACAGGAGA
>JBDFRD010175083.1:0-12086 GCA_039654405.1 Bullina lineata | reverse complement strand
AAAAGAGCAACAAGAACAATCAGTGAGCTTCATAGAATCAAAGACACTCATAAAATCAACATTTGCTCATAACTGGAATAAGAAACACCAAAATTTCAACAAAAACGACCCAATCCAGACTCTAAAACGCCACAAACAAATCATCATATTCCGCCTTTGTATAGGACATAATAGACTTCGGGAATATCTTTTCACCAAACTAGGAATCGATGAAACACCACTGTGCCCATGTGGCACTAGTCCACAGAATGCCGCCCACGTTCTCCAGACATGCCCATTGTACAAAGAAAAAGAAGCAGCAAATGGCCATTAGAGACCAGCACAAAGCTGTTTGGAACGCCTGAGGAACTACAGAGAACTGTGGACTTTATCGCTGACATACAGATACATCCATAACCTACTCATCAGAGGGAATGAAGAAGAAGAAGAAGAAATATAATATAATGGTGAAAAGGAAATGAAAGTATTAAAGAACTGGCACCATATAATAATGGTAATATGTTACATAATGTCATTATTTGAAAATCATGAAATATGACACTATTAAAAATAAGGAATAGTTAGTTATATCCCTGGGATTTTTAAAACACCGTCGCAAATTTTCTCAAACCCTGAAATGGTCGATCTACATCATTCTAATTCTACAATGATAATTTCTCTGTCATTAACAGTCGGATTTTGTCTGACAAGTAGTAAGTGTGAATGATAGGGCCTACAGAATCTAACAAAATGCTGAAACAAGTATTTTATGAAGTTAAAAATACTCCAGCAAGAACAAAAGGTTTTGAAGTGTGATTGATGTTGCAACAGTCAGGACATTACCATAATGAAGACAGGAAATGTTCTGGCATAAAATAATAGCACATATGTTAAAAAAAAGCTAATCAATCAAACAAGGTCAAATGACTTATACTAATAATAATAATAAACTTAAGTAAGTAAAGCTTCAGGCACTTAAAATCAGTCCTTACAAAAATGTTTTAAAACAATAACGGTAAAATGAAACACAGAAAATGATTTCTTTTGTCAAACGTTCTCATTGAAAAAGTAATAATTAGTTTCCTTCTCATAAAATTTATAACTGAAATTTAAACCCTAAGAAAGATTAATAATAATAAACACATGCAGGGTGTTTATGGACCATGACAAAATAAATATATTTTATATTATTATTATTATACATATAAAAAACGAAATTCAAAGGGCTACAGGACTGAAAGAAAACATGACAGATTTTCTAATAATACATTACAAGCATGCAAAAAATACATAGGTTTAATATTGTTCAGATTTCTGGACATGAAAAAAACTCACAAAGTAGATTCTGGGTGAAATGCATTTTAAATTTTCAACCATCTTGGCAATTATAGAGTTACAGGTACCGTAACAGAACTCATCAATTTGGTGTCATTTGTAAGAAGTATGCAAGTACATGGGGATGTGTGTTAAGTAGGCCTACACTGAAAGACCAATTTCCCATTCTTTAAGTTTAAGGAAAGAGGTTGATGTAGGTTTCAGATTCCACTTTAGCATTGGACTTCTCTATGTCTGAATTCTTTCTTTTCAAGGTCTCTTCAATGAAGTGATCAAGACCTGGACAAAAATTAAGGAAAACATTATAATTTTCACTAATTAAATGGAGAAATAAGGCAATTAATTACAAAAAGCAAAGAAACATACATGTAGTCTAATACCGTTACTGCTACAAAATAAAAGAAAATGAAAGTTGATGTTAGAAATAATGATAGGAAAAGCGATGAACATAAGTACTGACAATGGAAGTAGAGTAGACAGAAATCAGAGAAAAGAATGTTGGTTTATTTTGTGTTATCACTGTTATTACCATGCTTTGAATCAAAGTTTGATGTTCGAATGGGCATTTTGAGGGATTTGTTGACGTTTTGTCTTGTATTGTCCTTTTGATAGTGGGTTATTTGAGGTTTGGAAATTCTATTTTGATGGGCAATAATGTAGTGTTTTTTCTTATTTATCTTAATTATCAACCCCCCAACACAATTGGAGATAAGAAAAGCTATCAAGATTATGAAATCAAGGAAAGCAGCAGGCCTGGATCAAATACCCCCTGAAGCCCTGAAAGAAGACATCAGCACCTCCATTGATATGCTACATCCTCTTTTACAGAAGATCTGGAAAAATGAGGAGGTGGTGCTACTGGAATGGAAAAAGGGATACCTTACTTCCTTAGAAAGGAGACTTATCATCCTGCGGCAATTGGAGAAGCATAACTCTACTCAGGTTTTAGGCAAGGGAAATCATGCACAGACCAAATAGCCTCTCTATTATCAAGCAATTCCTGGAATTTCAGACCTGACTCTACATGACTTTTGTTGATCTCCGGAAAGCGTTTGACAGTGTGTATAGAGCCATCATGGAAACTAATGCGATACTATGGAATCCCAGACAAATTTATCAGCACCATACAGAAACTCTGCGAAAACTCCACCTGCCAGGTCATACATAATTGAAAGCTCACAGAGCCCTTCAATGTAGAAACTGGTGTGCGACAAGGATTCCTGCTGTCTCCAATAATCTTCTTATTAGTCATAGACTCGGTGATGCGAGTTTCGACATCAGGTAAAAGAATTGACATACAGTGGAACTTCACCAACAATCCAGAAGACCTGGACTTCGGCGGCGACATCTGTCTCTTATCACACCGATATCAAGATGCACAAACCAAGCTAATGAAACTAGCAAAGGAAGCAGCAAAGACAGGCTTACAAATCAACATCCAGAAAACAGAAACAATGAGGATAAATGAACAAGCAACATCTCTCCACCTAGAAAGAAAGAATATTATAAAAGAGGCAAACAAGTTCACATATCTTGGCAGTGTGGTTGCAAGATATAATATACCTTCAACACACTCAGACCAGTCTGGGCTTCTTCAGCCCTTTCACTTTACAACAAAATGAGGATATTTAATACATGCGTGAAGTCAGTCCTGCTTTATGGGTCAGAAACATGGAGAACGACCAGGACAAACACTCAAAAACTGCAGACATTCATAAACAGATGCCTGAAGCACATACTTAATATCAGGTGGCCCCAGACAATACCAAACGAAGAGCTGTGGAGACGCACAAAACAAACCCCAATAATGACCCAAATCAAGAGAAGAAAGTGGGGTTGGATTGGCCACACTTTGAGAAAGCCTCAAACAAACATCACCCGACAAAGCCTCGAGTGAACCCACAGGGAAAACGGAAAGTGGGACGATCTAAACAGATATGGTGAAGAAGTATAGAGGCAGAAATTAAGAATGCTGGCACGTCATGGACAAAGCTGAAGAGGGATGCCCAAAACCTAGCCCAATGGAAAAGTATTGTTTTGGCCCTATGTTCCTCCGGGAATGCAGAGGCATAAGTCAGGTAAGTCATATTTTAACAAAATACTATTCATCCGCCCAGGTGGTAGCTATTTGTCTGCTCTCATCCTTGCTCTCGTACGCCAGAAGTCAAATTAAAATCCTTTCCCATCATGTGGTGACTGCAAACAGAATACCGACAATGAACAAAGAAACTGATCGACCGATACAGAATGACATTACCAAATCTATGAGCCTGGTTTATGACTTTCAAAAAATCTGGCAGACTGAACTGCTCAATGATTTGTGTGCTTTGCTGGTCTGAAAGTGACAAATCGTAACAGGAAACTTTCCGATGTAATGGTCAGCTGGTAGATTTTGTCCCAGGAAACCCATGAAAAGGTTCCATGAATGCATGAACTAAATACAGAGAAAATAAAGGGAAAAGGTTAGGACAACAACTTTTGTTCGGGGAATCAATGAGTTTGACGAATGCATCTTGTATTTTGTTTTCAGAAAAACAACTAAGCAAATCAAAAAGAGAATTCTATGGGCAGTTTTAAATGTACCATAGATTAATAATACATACATGTAATATATAATTTAAATAGATCGGAAGTTGTAGGCTGTGTCAACGTCTATGGTCAATGCCCAGACGTTTGCCTTAGACAATTACTATTACAGCATGTTGGTTTTAAACTGGAAACCATCACCATGCCGTTTGCAAGTTTTTTTTTTGCCCATGAAAAGGGCACATAACTGTTTGGTGCTCCTTTGGAATACATATTGTTGAATAAATGCTCATTGCCTACTGTAGGAACAAAATAGCGAAAGTTAGATTGATCTCTGTTAGTCTTCTCCCAAAGTTCATGCTGATGAGCCTACTATAATGCACAATGGCAGTGTCTATTCTGCTCCCTTCTTTGTCTTGAGATGTAGCGCTTTCTTGTGCTACTGATACTGAACTGTATGCATGACTGTGCTCAAAGGCACAGGAGGAGTAGAGAATAATTAACTGAATTAATGAATTATTTGGTATCTTCACTTCACTTCTGTAGATGTTGTTGGGACACCTGTGAAGATGTTTCCAGGACTTTCCTCCATCTGTCTCTGTCTTCCACCACCCTCTTGGATTCTGCCAGGCTCAGTCCTGTCCATTCCTGTATGTTGTCTTCCCACCCCTTTCTCTGTCTACTACGTCTCCTGCCTCCTTTAACTGTACCTTGGAGGATTGTTTTTGCAAGGCCTCCTGAATGAGAAACGTGCCCGTACCATTTTAATTTTCATTTCATCGTAACAGTGAGGAGGTCATCATGGGGTCCTACAGCTTCTACAGTCTTTCTGTGGACCTCTTCGTTTGTCACATGGTCCGTGTAGTGGATGCCTAGGATCTTTCTATAGCATTTCATCTCAGTTCTTAGGATCCTCTTTTCTAGCTCTGCGGTGAGTGTTCAGGTTTCACAGGTATGTAGGAAGACCGATAAAGCAAGGGAGCACATTAGTTGGATCTTCGAGTGCAAACTGATGTTCTGGTCACTCCAGATAGTTTGGAGTTTTGCTAGTGCCACTGTTGTTTGTGCGATCCTTGTTATAGTTTCAGGTTTTGAGCCTTCGTCCGTTATAGGCCTACCTCAAATAACTCATATCAGACAAAGGTATTTGGTATACTTCAACACAAATCATGTAACATACTGGAAATTATTTAGATCTATGTTTACTTCAACTTCAACGCAAATGTAGGCTACCGGTATTGAATTCGTTACACTGACAAAGAGAAAGTCAATCAAAATGACATGGAAGAGCATAGGTGTCTGATAAAGGATACATGGATGCTTTTGTGAACGTTCACCCATCATACTAACATACTGTGTGCCATTGTAGAACCAGCCCTCAGGAAGATCATCCAAGTGATGTGAAATCTGCAGTATTTAGAATGCTAAATTAGATACAACACTCAGGTAATAATAGTTTCTTCCATTATACTAATGCAATGATCAATGTTGCAATAATTAGGTTGGCCTTTAACCCTTGTGACCTCAACAGAGGAAAAGGACAATGGAAAAATCCATATTATATGTGAGGAGTTGCAAAAGATCTCACTAGCTCTTTTATTTTTCTTTTGAAAATCATTTATTCAAAATGTGGACAATTTGAATCCATTTCAGCATACATATGATACAAGATAATTATAATTATTTAAAAAAGGCCATCCTGTTATGCATAAAAATGTTTCATCAAATCATGTCACACACAAGTTAAAGTGAAAGCAACACACTTGCACAGTATAAAGAATATGTAATCATAGTTTTAACAAAAAATCATAGGGGGCCTACAACAGTGCCTTTTCAATGTTTTTCTATGAAATATGCACAAAGGAAATAAAACTTTGTTTTGCTTTTCACTACACGAGGACAATTTCTGCTAAATTTTGTTTCCAAAGCGAGATAATAAAGTACCGTGGTAAAGAAAGGCATACAATGATTGAAGAGCAACTCTTATTATTACGAACGATAATTCAAATTGCTCTTTCGTCTACATTTTCATGTAGCCTACCATTATGTAATATGACATCTACAATAGAAAACAGCTGTAAAACAACAACAAAAAAAAAACAAGAACCACTACCTCTTTTTTTCCCTTTTTACCATAAACCAACACTGAATACGAGTTATTTCACAGAAAATAACTACTGGCACTGGCCCTCATTCTCACTAATAAAGTAATTAGTAAGACCTGAGTAAATTTTTTTTAAAAAGCTTTCATGATCATTGCATTGTTATTGAGTTTTTATTGAGAGCTAAATAGAAGGAATGTGCTATGGGGTATTGCGTTTTTATCAAACAGAAAATCAAATAGACCATGGGATTGTCAGAATCAATGGAGAAGCTGACATAAGATCTGATCATCACATGGTTGTAGCCAAGTTAGAAATTAGAATGACAGCTCAAAAGAAGCGACAAAACCCACATTTAAAGTTCAATGTCAAGAAGGTTAAGAGAAAAGAATTGAAAAAAGCTTTCCAAATTACTGTAAGCAACTACTTTGGGGCTCTTTCTACTGAAAAGGAAAAAGAGAAAAACACATTTGATAACCCTAGGACAATATTCAAGGAGACCACTGTCGTCAGTCAAAGCATGTGAAGAGGTATTGGAAGGCCACCGACTAAAAAAAACTAAGGATCAGCCAGGAGACAGAAGAAAAGAGACGCCTGAAAATGGAGATGAATAATGCCAGGAACCGACAACAGGAATAGCCAAAGGAGTCAAGAAACACTAAGGAAAGACGTGCGATGCTTCTACTTTAATGAGATAACAGAGCATGGTGAAATAGCAACAGGAAAAGGTGACCTCAAGACACGGGAGGAAGAGCAATTCAAATTGCCCAGTCAGAGACAAAGAGTGGAGCCAGGAGAACTTTACTAATGGGATCAAAAGGGCAGAAATCTCCAACGCCATTACAAGCCTAAAAAATACAACTTCATAGACTTTAAGAAGGCGTTTGACGCTGAGGCACTATGGAATAAACTGGTCACTGGTAGCAATGATCCGCTGTACCTACAAAGACATGAAGTGTAAGATATCTCAAGCTGATTAGTTGTTAGACATTTCACGTAGAAACTGAAGTGTGCCAGAGATGCCTTTTGTCATCTTTCCTTTTCCTCCTGGTCAACCATTGGATAATAAAGGCCACAGGCAGGATCAATGGATACAGTGGACACTCTAGACACAACTGGAGGAAATAGCTGCATCAACAGGGATGAAAATAAATAGGAGAAAAACGGGACCAACGACAATCAATATCACTGCCAATACCAGTACCGGTACTCCAGTCACCGTTGATGTAGAGTCCATCAAAGAAGTGGAGTCTCGAAGTTTTCGAGACATAAGGTTTTTTCTTCACTGTGGCTTTGTTAAATTCGAACAGATAATTCGAAGCTACAAGGACTTGATTCTCTCAATTCGAAGCTGAGATCACCACCAACAGCAAAAAATCGAGTCTCATAATTCGAAGTTCGCATCGCGACCAAAGGCAATAATTTTGTTTTCCTCTCACCACCAAGCGATGCTCAATTTTAACTCTTTCCCTATGTAATTAAATTAATTTTTTTTTGTTAATAAATCCTAGGGGCGTAATTATCTATTGTGATTGGGTCACAAAAGTATCAATTATTTGGCTTGATTTCCAAATACATACACATTGTGTCATACGGTACGTCAAATTGTTGGAAATTGGATAAGGATAACAGATAAAGTGGAAACCTCATAATTCGAAGGACTTGGGAATGGACCAAAACTTCGAATTAAGTGGGTTCGAAATATGGGAAGGGACATAAATGTGTTCAAAGAACGTCAAAATTATTGTTCGGTTACTTCTCAAAAGACCAGTGTTTCTCTTCCTTTGATTTTCTTTTGTCAATTCCTTCCCACCACTGCCACTCTATTACAATGTGTCGTTCCCTACTTTACTAATTTAAAAAAAATTGATCTTAAAACCGAAAACGGTTTTCTAGCTCAAAGCTCTAGATTCTAGAAGGCCTACTCGTACCGTAACAAAGTAAAGTTGCATGCCGTGCTGGGATTTTATGGTGCTTCGATCTAAAAAACAATGAACCCTTGTCGCTGAAATGATGTAACAATATCTGGTTTCATCCCTTGCTCCCTCCCAGTCCCCTTCCGCGCACTGGCAACTCACTTCACGCAAGTCAGCAATGGTTCCACAGTGCTCGTGGCAGATAGGCCTAACCCTGTCCCCTCTGGGCATAGTCTTCGTCATTACTTTGTACATGGTGTAATAGCCACTGAACACATCCTGCCTCAGCAGGACTGTCCCAAAATCTGGCAGTGTAGTGCTACACGTGGGCCTACAATGCTACAACCTTTCTCGACTCTCACCTCCAATCCCTCCACTGTCCCACAATGTACGCTCCTTGATAAATACAGTGTATTAAAACTGAGCATGCCAGCTTTGCTCGGTCAGTGGAGCAAAGCTTGGCGGATGGTGAAAGGGTAAAAAAGGAAGTGCTTATATAGGCAGCCGGCGGCCTATATAATATAAACCCCATGGGTTTCATTATATAGGACACCTATTACTGTGCAAGCGCACAGATCCATCTTCGAATAAAAAGTCATAGGCTAGGTCTAGTAGGCTGCCTATCACCGTGCAGGCCCATAGAATCTAGCGTCAACAAAGCCGTCGCAGTCGGACAGTCTTCTTTCATTCAATGCCTGCCTAGCGACTAGGCCGCCCATCACTACGCAAGAGCATAGATATTCTTTCTCTTCAACAAAGCTGTCAACCGACACCGGATAGGCCTAGTCCGACAAAGATCTACATAGGCCGCCTATAACTTCGCAAACGCGTATATACATGTATATCTATATCAAGATAAATCTCTAGATTCTAGATCTAGATCCATCCATCTTCTCGTCACAAAGACGTAGACCAAAACCCGACAATCCACGCGATGGAGTGACGCAATCAAAATTAAAAGGTCTCAAAACACTATAAAGTGATTCTGTACAGTACATATCAATTACGTGTTTAGAACTAACAGAACCAACATTTATAAGTAAGCAAATGTCAAAGAAAAGTCCCCCGCTATTTTACTTCAAAGAAATTAACTTTCAAAAACTCGAATTCATGATGCCTCACACGCAAAGATTTTCCTCCACATTGACCTAATTCTCGTTTTGCTGGCCAGTGGCTCTCTCTCCTTCTCCCAAAAGCTAGGCCCAGGCCTACCCACCTGTGTGCTTTGTGCCCTCCACGAGACACCACTCGTGACCTAATTAAAATTTAGTGTGCCTGTTGGCTTGTAATTAAATGAGAAATTGAAGGAATGATATATTTAAAAAGAAAAGATTAATTCATTTCAACGATCAAAAACAAAGAATAACATCCTCATGTAGTTATTATTCACGGAGAAAACGACTCTGAAACTGTCTAGTCGAGCGATGTCATGTCGAACACGATTCAATGTTTACATCGGATTTGTCCTTCTGGCAGGACTTGTCTTTTCATCATTTTTGTTTTCAGATCTAAAAGTAAAACAGCAATCCAGACTTCTACGTATTTCTTGATCTAGAAGTTGTGAGGGAGATGAGGAAGCGGCCACTTAGTTACCGCTTGGCTGAGCAAGAGGTGTGACCAACTGTCACATAAGTCAGAGTTATCACTAGGTATCACTGGCCATGAGCAGGGCGCTGGCCCATGCCCACACATAGAAGGCAATTTTACCTCAATGGGGGCGTGGCAGCAATTACCGGGTCAGAGGTTGCCCAAGCTAAGTGAGTCTGAGTAAAAGTAGTGAATTGTTTTCAATGTACATGGTCATTTGAACACACAAAATGCTCTTGTATCAATCATGATAAGCACAGTTTCTGCAGCACATATAGTAATGAAGCCAAAATGTCAAAGTGTGAAGAAACATTGAGGGTATATTATATTGAAAACTCTTACTACGGCTTAACCTGCAAACAGGGGAAAGTTACTAAAAAAACAAAAACACATCAAAATAACTCTGACTTATTGAGGATTGAAAGTATACATACAGAACGTGTTTACTTACCAAATTTTACATGATGAATCTCTTATTGTTTCTCTTTCAAAAAAGGTAAACTTGAAAAAAAAATCGATTGTGAACGTCACAAGATATTTCATAATGTGCAGCCGGCAATTTGTCAAAAACTGTTCAAATACATCTTACCCTTTAGCATTGCATAATGCGTTTATTTTTGGATGAAAATGAATAAAGCTTTCCAGAAGTGAGGCTGAGATATGGAACAAGCCGCGTTTGGGTTTTAAAATGTATGAATGTTTTTGGGTGTAGATCTACATGTAATTGCAAAAAGACAGCAAAACACAAAAACTTCACACAATCTTGGAATTTGGGGACACATTCAGGCTCATTACTATGCACACAGAACGTGTTCACAAACCAAATTTTACATGAAGAATCTGTAATTGTTTACCTTTAAAAAAAAATAAACTTGAAAAAAATCGATCATGAAGGTCACAAGATATTGCACAATTTGCAACCGGCAATTTGTCAAAAACTGCCTAAACACGTCCTACACTTAGCATGCCACAGTGCGTTTATTTTTCTATGAAAATGAGTCAAACTTTGCAGAAGTAAAGTTAATATGTATAATGAGTGGCCTATCGAGTGAAAGTAGTATTTAGGGTAGAGTAACGGAATGTTTCTGGATATTGATCTAATTGCAAAACAACAGCAAAGCACAAAAGTTCACACAAATTGTAGAATCCTCGAATTCGGACACATTCAGGCTCATAACTATGCACACACAATGCGTTCACAAACCAAATTTTACACAACGAATCTGTGATTGTTCATCTTAAAAAAAAAAAAAGAAACTTGAAAAAAATTGATTGTGAAAGTCATGAGATGTTACACAATTTGCAACCAGCAATTTGTCAAAAACTGTCGAAACATGTCCTACACTTACATGGCACAGTGTGCTTATTTTCCAATGACAATTAATCACATTTTGCAGAAGTGAGGTTGAAATGTAGAATGAGCAGCTTATCGAGTGAAAGTGGTATATAGGGAAGAATACTTTGAGAAAATGGAGATACAATGAAGATTAACATTATGAGTCTTTAAAACCCAAAACCTCTGACCATCACCGTCATGGGTGAGAAAGCCATAAAATAGGGCCGACACGCCCCCTCCTGACAGCCAATGACCAGTGCCTGGTTATTTACTGCTGTAAGCCAGGAAAACTAAATGGCCACTCCAAGTGTAGGGACTTGTGGCCTTGGACCCAAATTCCATTCTCAACGAATGTTTTGACTGTTCTAGGCTACGAGCGCTGTATCATGCGCTTGCGCAGTAACAGGTGGCCAATATAAGGTCAGCCAAAAAAAAATATTGCCGTTGGTCGCGATGCCAACTTCGAATTATGAAAACGATTTATTGCCCTTGGTGGCGATCTCAGCTTTGAATTAAGAGAATCAAGTCCTTGAAATTTGAATTATCCACAAAGCCAGAAGAAAAAAACCTTGTCTTGAAAACTTTGATCTATCCGAAATTCAAATTATCCAACTTCGACTTTCGAGGTTTACATCTAATGTAATTATAATTAAAATTTTATTACACGAAGAATGATCAAATATAAATCTCTGACTATGAAGAAGTGGTTCGATTGTCATGAGAATTTCTGGGTTTGGCATATCCAATTTCATTATGGTGTGCAAAAAATTGGAAATTTCCGTCCAGTAGTTTGGATACTGTTGAGCCCCAAAGCAGACGAACTCTATAAGGTACATCAGCTTTTTCCTAAAGGATATAATGGAAAAGATAGGGATGTGCTTTGTTATCAAGTACCATTTCCTAAAAGGAAAAATACTAATTGAAATACACCAAGAAATGCCTGAAATGTATGACAATGCATGTCCATCATACTTCGTGATAAAATTTTGGGTAAGAAAGTTCAAATGTGGACACCTATAGTCTGTGGCACTTCGATTCGGACCTAATAAATTGTTTAAATTCAACAATTGGGCATGAAATGCGTCGGAAACTATCGCAACGCAAGTATTTTGCCTGGCCGTTTTGAAACATGCTACTCACGGAGTCTAAAATGTAAATGTGACTTCGTAGATGTACTAAAAGGAATTCCGAATTGTCCCGCGCGTGTTAAAACTGGCGCCATTTCACTCTACCAACAAGACGGAAGTGACACAACAAGTTTACAAAGAAAGCACACAAAAAATGCGGGGGGTGACGCAAGAATTG